>QLPI01003128.1:0-17045 GCA_003314275.1 Chroogomphus rutilus | reverse complement strand
GAAACATCTTTGTTTGTTGACACCTACTGCACCCATTCACATACATTCTCACATCTCCATGTATCCTTGGCCACCAGTAGTTCCTAAGGATGAGTTCTGTTGTCTTGAACCTCCCAGGGTGACCTGCAGTGGGCATGTCATGGTGTAGATGAATGATTTCCTCTCGAAGCTTCCTGTTCTTTGGTATGTATATCCTTCCTTCCCATGTTATAATCCCCTCTTCTTCCTTCCAATTCTTCTCTCCGCTCTTTACCCTCTCTTTGACTTTACTTTCTATGTTCTTTGCCTTTCTGATCCTTTTCATCAGGTCTTCCTCCTCTCCTCTGAGCTCTCCCCTTATTGCTTGGAAGAACTCTTGCTTCAACACTGTAACTCCTGTGTTGTCTCCTTCTACTCCCTGTTTATGGTCTTCCCGTCTTGAGAGGAGATCAGCCTTCTTGTTGAGTTGACCTGGTCGATGCTTCAGGATAAAATCATAGTCCGCCAATTTGAGTGACCACCTGGCCTGACAGCGGTTCAGCTTTCTTGCCGTCATGAAGTACTCTAGATTCTTGTGGTCCATCTATATCTCAAATGGCTGCATTGTCCCTTGCAGATAGTGCCTCCACTCTGCCAATGCCCCACATGATAGCTAGCATCTCCTTATCATGTATCTCATAATTCCTCTCCACATCATTGAGTGCTTTGGACATGTAGGCCACTGGTTTGCAGGTTCCCTGTTGCATTTGTGACAGGATTGCACCACTGGCAAAGTCTGAACTGTCTGCTTCCACTTGAAACAGGTCTTCATCTGTTGGAAAGGCTAGGATTGGTGCTGCCATTACTGCTGCCTTGAGGAGTTGGAAGCTTATCAACTGTTTGGCTCCCCAGTTCCATGGCTTGTTCCCTGTTAGTTCATGTAGTGGTTTGGCAATGCTTGCAAAGCCTTGGATGAAGCGACAATAGAAATTGACAAAACCCAAGAATTGCTGCAGTTCATTCTTTGTCCTGGGAACTGGCCATCTGCTCACTCCTTCCACCTTGACTGGATACATCTCCACCTTCCCTTCACTCACCACCAATCCCAGATATTCCACCTTCTCTTTCTCAAACTTGCATTTCTCTGGTTTGAGATAGAGATTGTGTTCTTGTAGTAGGGCCAAGACATGCTTGACAGTCCTTCTGTGCTCTTCTAAGTCTGTCGAGTAGATCAGGATGTCATCTATATAGGTGCTGACACATCCTTCATTGATCAATTCATGAAAGATGTCTTTCATCATCGTCTGGAATGTTGCAGGAGAGTTGGTTGATCCAAAGAACATGACCATTGGTTCAAAAAGGCCTCGGTTGGTGATGAAGGCCACTTTGTGTTCATCTCCTTCCTTGACTTGGACATTATTGTATCCCCATCTAATGTCCAGCTTAGTGAAGATGCGTGCATGGCGTAGTTTGTGGATCACTTCAGAAATCAGTGGCAGTGGATGGCGGTTCTTGATTGTCATAGCATTCAGCCGTCGGTAGTCCTGTACTGCCCTCAAGCTGCCATCTTTCTTTTTGATAAAGAAGAATGGCAATGCAATAGGAGACTTGGATGGTCGGATCTTCCCTGACTTCAGGTTTTCTTTCAAAAACTCGTCTAGCTGCTTCTGCTCCTCTAGACTGAGTGGGTACACCTTGCTTGAGAATGGTTCAGCCCCTGGCTTTAGCTCGATTGCATAATCCCACCATCATCGTTCTGGAAGGTTATTGTCAAATCCCTCCTTTGTGAAGACCTCTCTAAACTCTTCCAGATAGTGTGCTGGCACCATTTCTTCCACCGTCCTCTTCTTCTTCTCCTTTTGTGCCTCTTCTGCCAGCTTTTGTGAGTGTGTCCTGGCTATATGTCCTTCCTCTTCCTCTGCATATATACAGGTCACAAATATACGGTCTCCCTCCTCTAATTCTTCCTCCTCTTCTTCTACATCCTCCTCCTCTACACCTGCTCTTGAGATTCCACATTCCAAGGGACATCAGTCAAATGTCATCTCTCCTGTCTTCCAGTTGACACTTGGGTTATGCTTCTGGAGCCAGTTGAAGCCAACAATGAGGTCTGTCTTTCCGGTATTAGTGACTGCAAAAGGGAAGACCTCTGAGTGGTTCTCTATCCTGACTCTGAGGGTCACTGTATGGGTTATCGGTCCTCCTTCATTGTGGGTTCCATCCACATTGTAGACGGGTAGTGGTCTTGGGAGTCTTTCCATTGGCAAACACTTTGCTTTTGCAAAGCCTTCATCGATATAGCACCCTGTTGTCCCACAGTCTAGAAGTGCTTCAATTGTGAATCCCCTTTTGTCTGTCAGTGTTTCAACAGTGGTGGGTATCATCACCGAAGATTGGTTGATTCATCTGATCCACTGTTTCCTTCCTCTAAGTTCCTTGACTGCCTCTATGCCTTCCTCTCCTCTCATCCCTTGTATGGCTTTCACTACTTCTGATGTCACCTCTCCTTTCCTTCTGCTGTGTGTCCACTGTCTCAACACTTCCTGCCCTGACTTGGTGTCTTGGTGTATCCTCCACAACACCCACTCTGCCGTTCCCTCTATAGGTTTCTCCATCTCTTCTACCATCACCACCTTCTCTTCTTGCTTCTTCCTCTCTTTCTTCTCCTTCTCGACTTTCAAGGGTTTTTCTGGGATGATTTCAGGTTCCAGTTCTGTACTTTCTTCAACTGCTAGTGGGGTGAAGTAGTTTACAGACATCCAGGGTGAGGAGGACATTCTTTTCACTCCTGCCCCTCCTGAAAATCCTCCTTCTTCAACATGTCCAGCACCTCTTTCTTCTCCTCTTTTGTCCACCCATCCATCGTTGCTCTAACCTTCTGGATACCTCGAGGTTTGGGACAGTTTTGTGCTATGTGTCCCTGTTCTCTGCAGTTGAAGCATGTCACCACCCTCACTGGCTTCCCTCAAGTCTGATCAATCTCCATGGGTTGTGGTCCCAAAGTGGGTGGAGGAGCAAGTGACTGAGCTGGAGTAGATTGTGGATTTCTTGGAGTCTGCCATGCCCTTGATCCTATAGTCCCCCTTTTTGTCGCTTGGTATTCACGCAACTGGCTGTCAAAACAGAGGGCATATGACTTCCACTTGTCATACGTTGTTGGAATGGTCTCCAGGGTGTAAATCCGCTCCACCACCTGTGGAGATAGGTTCCTTTTGAGTAAGGCAACATATCCTTCATTGTTATACCCTACCTGTGACCTATGTTCCTCAAACTCCACAAAGAACTCTGTTGCTGGCCTTCCTCCTTGTCTCAGCTGCTCCAGATTTTGTTGAGCCATTTCTTTCTTGTTTGGGTCATGGAATGTTATCAGCAGCTCAGTACAGAATTCCTCCCAACTCTGGTAGCTGCATGTTCCTGCTTCCAGTTCCCCTGTGATATGACTTGCCCACTGAGCCGCAAACTTCACTTTCATATAGGACAAGGCAAAGCGGATCTTTTGCATATGGTCCACTTTGAAATAAGATGCATCGTCCTCAAAGCTCAGGTAGAGCTTGTGCAGGAAGATATCAATCTTCTCTGATGAGCCATCAAATGGTTCTGGTCTTGTGATTTGCCAGCTGATGGGATAGAGCAGGTGGTTGTAGATGTCAGCTGGGGTGTTTGGGCTTGTAGTGATGCTAGGTGTTGGTTAAGGTGGTGTGTCTGGTTGTTCACCATTGCAGTCAGGTCTGCATTGTTTTGCTGCAGGCCTGCGAGAATTTGTTGTAGGAGATCAACATCCATAATAGGGTGTTGTAGGGATATAATAGTCTTGAGCTAATGTCAGCAGCAACAAGAGCTTCAATACTGGAGAGCGGAAGAGGGAAATGAGCAATGACACTTGTCGGTGTATTGACCAGCTCAAGACTGAGCTTTAACTAATTACCTAAGAACTGTACATATGGTCTGGTGGAGTAGTAGAGTCCAATAACAAGTAATAGAGGGAGGAGTGGAGAAATCATGACATTTGGCTTCAACGTACTCATGTGTTGTGCCCTACTTGCCATGCATGTCACCAATTTGGGATAGAGAAAGTACTCGGAGGGTGCCAAAGTGCCAGCCCAAGTAGAGGACTTTACAGAGGAGGAGACAAGGGGCCTAAGCCTAGTCGATACCCAGAATGAGGAAGTATGTACATGCATGCCCTACTTATATAGGTTTAAGAAGCGACATGTGGAATAAGGAATGTGGAACAATAAGGTATGCAGAGCATGTGGGAGTATTGTCCATAACAAGTAATATTAGAATGAAGAAATGTAATTGGGGATAGAACAATAAATAATAGAATAATAGGAACATGGCCAAGGATAGGATAATAGGGAGTTCCTGACTATAAAACAATGGTTGTGGCCGAGGATAAAACAAGGATAGGAAGTCCTGGGGTGAGGCGGATCAAGGAATGAGGAGTAGGCATGGTAGGATTAATAGATGGTGAATGGAGTAGAGTATATGAGGGATAAGGACAAGGAATGTGGGTGGTGGATGTGCCGAGCTGAGACCGGTGTACCAAGTGACTTGCATATGGCGTGGACACTTGTATGTGGACATAGGGTAACTGCTTGGTTGGCACTGCCAAATTACCGGGATGTCGGTACGTGTACTTGACAGTTCCTCACTCTGAATATCGACTTGGTTTACCTCCTCTTGTCTCCCCTTCTTTAGTCTAAAGTCCCTTACTCGGGCTGACATTCTTGGTACCCTCCCAGGTCTTTCTTCAGTCCAAATTAGTGGCATGCATGGAAGAGCAGGGTGCAACACACGAGCATGTTGAAGCCAAGCCACCTCAAATGGTCTGCAGGACTTGGCTGGTTCCCATCCACAATATTGGCTTTACTGAGACTTAACACATTCCATCAGCAAGCTCCATCCACTCCTGGTCTACAAGGCATGCTGGGACACATTAAGCATAGACTTTGTAGTAGAACTGCCCAACAAACATGGATTTGATGTGCTAATGAATGTAGTGAAGTTGGTATTTAAGCAGGTACACTTCACACATACTCACACTATGATCACAGCAGGAGGGGTGGCATGACTATTTTTACATCTTGTGTGGAAACTACATACTTTACACATACTCACACTATGATCACAGCAGGAGGGGTGGCACGACTATTTTTACATCTTGTGTGGAAACTACATGGCTTTCTGAGGGTAGTAGTATCTGACCAATGAGTGCAGTTTATCTGTGAGTTTACCTAAGAACTCTCTTGCCTGTTAGCTATTCATCTAGCAGCTTCCAAATTCTACCACCTACACATGGACAGTCAGACAGAGCAAGTAAATTAGGAACTGGAACAATAACTTTGCCTCTTCATCAATGAAAGGCAGGACAACTGGGATGACCTCCTACCCTTAGCAGAGTTCTAGTACAACAACCACATTCATGCTTCAACCTAAGAATTGCCATTCTGGCTAAACACTGGCCATCACTCATGCATGGGCTTCAAACCATGCCAACCCCCATCTTACCTCAAATCCATAAACAAGTTCAAGGAATGGATATAAGGAGCCTTGTCCAAGGTAAAGGCAGCCCTAACGAAGGCAAAAGAGGACATGGAAACTTATAAAAACTGCCAACACCAGGTGACAAGGTATATCTCAACATGAGTGACATTCATACCAACTAGCTATGGAAGAAACTGGCACATAGGCAGCTCATCCCTTACATCATTGAAGAACAAGTCAGGTCTCAAGCATACTTGTTTTCGAAACATTGATGAGGTAACCCGAGAACCGTGACAAAAATTTGGTGTGAAGAAAGCCTAATCAAGTTCTCCAACAAGATGACAGCAAGCTCATGCCTGTCCTGTTTGATGTCCAAAAAGAATTGTTTAGAGGGGGCCTTGGCAGGTGGCTTGTCAATTACATGTAGGAATAATAGTTTATGTTTGTGAACTATTATTCTACCCTGGCCTAGGATTATTCCATGGATGTTCTATAAAATCTGATTTAGTTCTTTTATGATGTGTTTACGTACCTTTTATATTTTAGCCAAGAAACATTCTACTTTGGTAGAAGGGTTTGAGATTTATTCTGCAAACAAACCTCTGTCAATAAGTCTTATTGGTTGGCAACCAACTTAAGAGAGTGCTGGCAGCACTTAGATAAACTGGCAAATTATGGGTGAAGATAAGATTGATTGTTTTTATGCTATAGAACTAGTCTCTATATTTACTAATTCTAAGCTGATTATACAACTCCCTAATCAGGCAAGACCTTCTAGAAATTAGTGGGAAATTTACGGAAAGGCATGGAAGTTCCTGGAAGCCCCTGGAAGTTACAGGGTCACCCTCATAGTCACTAATAATAAAAGAAAAGAAATATTCCCACAGCTTGTAGTTTTGTGTCTGTGTTAGGAACCATACACCGGCATACCCGACTATTCATTTCAGCCTGCTCAGCCCAACTCCACCTTCACTTGCCTATTCAACTATTACACCCTCAGCCCACAGACTATATGCACCTCATGTATCCATCTTGGCATCACATGCTCCTGTCAATTCACTCCACTCATTTACATCAAACTCCATATGCTTGCAATTCCGTTCTGTCTCTTATATCCAATCTGCTATTACGTTCCTTAGGGTAACTCCATTGGGAATCGGGGTGACACATCACCCCTCAATGTCATGGAGGAGATCAAGATTGGGACATAGTATTTCCATTCTCCCTTTTTACGATCCTTGGCTTTCTTATCTATTATAGGAATCTAGTCAACTCCTAGTAGATTTGAAAGTAGTATAAAGATCTTGTACATTCAGTAGTTCAGTCCTCAGTGTCAAGTACATGTACCGAGATCCTTAATCCGGCAGTGCCAACCGAGCAGTCATCCTATGTCAATGTCCAAGTGTCCATGCCGCATACATATCACTTAGTACGCCTGTCTTGGCTCGGCGCATCCACCACCCATACCCCTTGTCCTCACCCCTCACATACTCCATACTCTACGCCACTCACCATTCATTAATCCCACCATGCCTACTCCTCACCCTTTGATCTGCCTCACCTTGGGACTTCCTGTCCTTGTATTATCCTCAGCCATGGCTACATTGTTTTATAGTCAGTCACTTCCTATTGTCCTATCCTTGGCCACATTTCTATTATTCTATCCTTTATTATTCTATCCCTGTTTTACATTCCTTCATTCTAATTTTACTCATTGTGGACAATAACCACATGCTCTGCATACCTTGTTGTCTCACATTCCTTATTCCACATATCGCTTCTTAAACCTATATAAGTAGGACATGCATGTACATATTTCCTCATTCTGGGTATCAACTAGGCTTAGGCCCTTCTACCTTCTTCCCCTCTGTTAAGTCCTCGACTTGGGCCGGCATCATCGCATCCTCCCAAGTATCCTGTCTGTTGCAAATCAGTGGCACGCATGGCAGGTAGGGCACAATGCATGAGTACGTTGAAGCCAATGCCACTACTCTTGGCCTGCAGGACTTGGCCATAGTCCGTCTGACACCCTTTTCGGCAGTCCCAAAATTCATCAGTACCCAAAGCTTGACACTCAGTCAGATAATCAACTTTGATTTCAACTAATCCTTTCTTTCTGTCTTGCTATTCTGAAATTAGAGACCAGTGCAATCTGGTGGGCACAACATACAAGTTGAAGCCATGCCCTGCTCTGAACCTCACCATTGTTTATCTTTGGGAGATATTACATTTCATTACAATTATGTTATTCCTTCACATTGTAACAGTATTATCTGACTTCTACACCTGATTGTACCTCTTTTCACATATCATCTTTGCATATTATGACCATCATGAATACTCGATCAACTACTCATAATCTACCCTTCATCGTAGAAGTCCCAAGTCAGTTTCAGGAGATTTCTGTACTTTGACAGCTGTCAGAACAACCTTCGATTCGTGAAGCTGGCCCATCAGGTGGGAATGCTCCTCCTGAACATGAGGATGATGACAAAGAAGAGCCAATTGACAATAATCATGATGACAAGGCAAATCCAAACCCTACTCATGTTTCCAATCCAACTCTTAATTCCAATCTGACTCTTAATTCCACTTCTAGTATGGACAAAATTGTCAAGGCACTCGTCAATTGATTAGCCCAACCACTCAATAGATCCAATCACAACCCTGGCCATCATGCCAAGGTTCATGAGCCTGAGGTTTACGATGGCACTGACCAAGCTAAGCTTGGCACATTCTTCTTACAATGCATGCTGAACTTTTGAGACATCAATGGCAATGCAACCTGACATAACATTTGCAACAAACAAATTGTGTCAATTCAACTCAAACCCTGGACTCCTTCACTGCACTGTCCTACAACTCATATTGCAATATATGAAATACAACAGGAATTTTTCACTGACCCTTGGTGGCATTTCCTATCTGACTCTAGTGGGTTATACTGATTCTGAATATGCTGGATGTACTGATACATGGCAATCAACTTCTGGATACATGTTCACCCTTGGACTGGGTGCAATTTCCTGAAGTTCCAAGTGTCAAGCTATTGTCACCACTTCAAGCTGTGAACCCAAATATATTGCAAGCTGTCATGCTACGAAAGAAGCCATGTGGCTTTATAGTCTTCTCAAGACCCTTGGCCATTTGTAACACATCACTGCCATTCACAGTAACAATATGGGTTCTATTACCCTGACAAAAGACCCTGGCTTCCATGCTCGCTCAAAACACATTGATGTCCAGGTCCACTACACTTAGGAACATGTCAATGCCAATGATATCCTGTTCAAATACATCCCAACCACCAACATGCCTGCAGATATCTTGACAAAGGCATTACCTTTCCCAAAGAATAAAAAATTCACAGCCCTGCTTGGTCTTGGGAAACTGATTCACTGTGATAACTGGGAGTTATCACAGTGAGGGGGAGTATTGGAATGCATTGCTGCATGCAGGACTGTTTGTTAAGTACACTATCAAGTGCATGTATTGAGTATCTGGTAACTCAGCAGTGCTGACCAAACAATCAGCCTAATTCCACACAAGTGACCAAACCACACATATGTTACTTGGTACTTTGGTCTCAGCTCAGCACATTCATCCTCCACATTTCCCACCCCTATCCCTCATCTGCTCTTCACCACTCATTATCCACTAATCCCACCCCATCCACTCCTTATTTCTTGGCCTGTTCTACCTCAGGACATTTTACCATTGTTTTATCTTTAGCAATGACCCTATTGTCTTATATTAGGTCACTCTCTATATTCTATTTTTGGCCACATTTCTATTATCTTATTTTCATTGTTCTATTCTCATCTACATTCCTGATTCTATTCTAGATCCCTGTGAACAATGCTTCCACATGATTCTTCATACCTTATTGTTCTCCATTCCTTATGTCACCCTGTTCCACATCTTACTTCTTAACCTATATAAGTAGCAAATGTATGTAGATAGTTCTGCACTCTGAATATCAACTTGGCCTTGGACATCAATGCTGAGGACTCAGCAATGGCAACCGAAAACTAGTCTGCCATCCGTTAGCTTCTAAGCACACTGAGAGTTTCATTGACTCAGCAGATGCCAGTAGTGAGGTTTAGATCAATGCTTCTATGTCTCTTTATTCTCTTTTAATTCTTTCCATCATCTGACTGGGTGCCAAATATTCTCGGCAACCCACCTTGCATGCTTGATCATATCAGAATCTGTTTATTAGTTACCCCTTTATTTTATTCTCCATGAGAATTCTGTGATCCAGTACTGCTAATTCAGTTATTACTGAATATATAGACATGTCTACTAGATCTTCCACCAGGACAATCTCAGTCCACCCATCCATCTATCATATCACTAGATCTGTCAGTCAGCAATATTTGGTCACAGCTTGCTCACCCACTATAATCCATTGATTAACAGGGTATTGGGCAGTATTACATTCCATCATGCCACTAACACTTTTAGGTATGTCCCAATGGCCTCAGTCCAGTTGGCACTTGCCACTGTTCCAACAGCCTCACCCAGGATCCTGTTCCATTGCTAGAAGCTCTGCTCATAGCCCTAGTCAATGCAACTGCCACTGTGCACGCTTGTATACCAGAATGGCTGGCAAGCTTTTTAGCTGGACCTCTTGGTCAGCAGCACCATTGCACATGTTTGGCCAAGGTCACTTCCATCTGTTCCTGTCCATTTTACTTTCATCTGTCCCATATAAATCACATTATATGCTGTCACCCCTCTTTTTCCATTCTTCCTGGCTAGAAGCTGACACCTTTTACTAGACAATGGGATGTCGACTTAAAATGGGGGGTGGCAACTAGCTAGATACACTTTCAACTATGCAATCTCTCCTCCCAAAGACACCCCTCTCCTGAAACCTCTCTCCATTTATCCCTCTCCACTCTCTGTCCCAACCATAATCCCTCTCTGTCCCTTTCATCCTGACCTGAAATCCTATCCCTCCTGACCCTACATCATCCCGACACACTATTCCTGACCTTACAACCACACCCATCCCTCTCAGTCCATATCACCCTCTCTTTCTTTATCACAACCGAATCTGCCAATCAGCTCAGCACATTTCACTTGTTTTTGCCATCCCTTATGCCTTTATTTCTTTCCTTACTTTTTCAGCCCAACAAAAAATAAAACAAATATATATTTAGAGACTGATTCATAGTCTCACTCTCCTGACCCCCCTCCATATTATCACCCTCATCCTCCCTTTGTTTCCCCTTCCCTTTATCCTTCTTTCCCTTTCCCTCCCCTTTACCCCCCTGATTATCATCATCCTTCAGCTCATCCTTTTGTCCTCCTGACTCTCCCATTCCTCCCGATCTTCCTGCAACTCCCAAACCCCCATCTTCTATAAGGAGCAGCATGCTTATCATCCTGTCCTGACCCCTCAGGAGCACATCCAGCAGCTCTACCACCCACCTTCCTCCTGATGGATTGGCTTTTCAACCACAGACATCCTTCCGCTTGGCTGCATGGTACAGGCCCACCTTGGCCTCTTCCTCAATGTCTCCTTCACTCCCTCAACCTCCTCCTCATCTCCCTCACTCTCTGGCTCACTTTCCTCCTCAGACCCCACCTCCTTCTTGCTTTGCACCTTCCGCTATTGGGGAGCCTCCAGATCACACTTGACCTTTCACTGGTTTCATTCCCGGCAGGCAGCCCCAACCGAAGGGACCTCACAGTTGTCCCTGCATGTCATGCACATTTTGCAGGGGGACCTGACTTCACACCTCCACTCATTCCTGGCCTGAGTTTCATGCTGTCAACAAAATAAGAAAAGAGGGAAAAAACTGATGCACCTTGGCCCCTCTAGGCTGTTCACTCCTGCCTCTCCTTTCCATCCCAGGTCCTATGCTAAACCCCACCTCCATGCTCCTACCTCTCTTCCATGTTAGAGCCTCCAGGACTCCCGAGACTTTGGGAGCCCTTTTGTCCTCAACACCCTGTCCCTTAGGTGTCATGTCATGGTCTGTGCATTCCTGGGGGACTCTTCCCTCCTCATCTGCCCTGGGACTTACACCTCCATCCAATTGGCCATTCTGGCCTGTTGTCAAGTACACATACTGAGACCCAGTAATTAGGCAGTGCCGACCAAGCAGTCATCCTATGCCCACATACAAGTGTCCATGCCACATGCACATCACTTGGTACGCCGGTCTCGGCTTGGCACATCCACCACCCACATTCCTTATCCATGACCCCTCACATATTCTACACCACTCACCATCCATTAATCCCACCATGCCTACTCCTCATTCCTCAATCTGCCTCACCTCGGGACTTCCTGTCCTTGTTTTATCCTCGGTTGCAACCATTGTTTTATAGTCGGGCCCTCTCTATTGTCCTATTCCTGGCCACATTCCTATTATTCTATCTTTTATTGTTCTATTTCCATTTGCATCCCTTCATTCTAATTTTACTCATTGTGGACAATACCCACATGCTCTGCATACCTTATTGTCCCACATTTCTTATTCCACATGTCGCTTCTTAAACCTATATAAGTAGGGCATGCATGTACATATTTCCTCATTCTGGGTATCGACTAGGCTTAGGCCCTTCTACCTTCTCCTCCTCTGTTAAGTCCTCTACTCGGGCCAGCATCATCGGCATCCTCCCAAGTATCCCATCCATTGCAAATCAGTGGCATGCACAGAGAGTAGGGTGCAATGCATGAGTATGTTGAAGCCAAAGCTACTACTTCCAGCCTGTAGGACTTGGCCATTCCCATCTGACACCTTGGCATTTCCGAAGCTTGACACCTGTTGATTCTCAGCCTTATGGGCCACCTCCTCATCCACTGCCTGCTTTGCTACAGCAGCAGCCTGCTTGGCTGCTTCCTTTGCAGCTACCACTGCCACCCTCTCGTTGGCCAGCTTGTTCATCTTGGCCGTTTTCCCCATGGCCTCCTCATCCTCCTTCTGTATTTTCTCAGGTCTTTCCAATTTTGGATGAAAGGTCCATGGTAGTCCTGCTGCCACTGGATGGGGTTGTGGGTTGGCCTGGATTGGCCGTCTTATTGCCCATATTAGGGGCCAAATACATGGTCATGGGGGTCCTCCCTCTGTCATAGGGGTGGTTGAAGTTCCAGGTAGAGGGGGGCTCTCTGGCAATTTCTGATCATCACTCCCAGTAGCGGGTGTCGATGGATTGGGACAGGAGGTGGAGTTGGAGCAGGGAGTGGGGTTTTCCTACTCTGGAAATCTTGTCCTTGATCCTGCCGGGGAGTCTGTTGTATAACTGGTGACAAAGTGCAGCATCGCCCCAGTAGATGTGGGTGGCTAGTCGATTGAATTCAACTACATATTTCGTGATGCACTGGTTATCACACATGCAGAGGTTCTCGAGGTCTTCTTTGCCCTCTCCTTTCCAGGTCATGGGGGCCGAAGTTGGTTTTAAGTTCACTAATGAACTCTGCATAGTCATAGAGCCAGTCTGGCTCGTCAGGGGCAGAAAGGGCTGGTTCAAACCAGTCCAGGGTGGTACTGGTCAGGTACGACAGTACATAGGTTACCTTGGCACTGTCGGTATCGAAAGTATCAGGGCGGTCATGGAAGTTCAGACTACACTGCACTAGGAAGGCTTGTAGTTTCCTCAGATCGGAACTGTAAGGGCAACCCTCTTTCGGAACTGATCTCGACTGCCAGAGGCTGGAACCAGCGGGACACCACCCAGCCCTGGACGTCCTCCTAGGCCTGACTATGGGACTCGAACCCAGAGCCTACCCACAGGCTTCTCAGATCTAAGCAGGGGAAATCCAAAGTTCAATTACAGCTACTACCTAAGTACATGTAGGGCTCTCACCTAAGCAGGGGAAATCCGAAGAGGAAAGTCTAAGGATCTCCGCTGCTGGTGAACCTCTTTTATACCCTTTATGTAAGTGGTCTGTGCACTAGCTTATAAATCAACATAGGCGCCTATTCCCGGGTCCAGTCATCACACTAAGATCATTCCTATCTCTTGCTCGGTGGTCCCTCGGACCTGGGTCTCCTGGCCTCGGAGTTGGGAGGAGTCCGAGATAGGACCTCGGAGTTGGGAGGAGTCTGAGATAGAACCTCGGACTTGTCGTCAGGACTCGGAAGGGATCATCCTCTGACATCGGTGGTCTTTTGGACTTTAGTCTCTCGTCCTCGGAGTTTAGGTGGAGTCCGAGATAGGACCTCGGACTTGTCATCAGGACTCGGAGAGGGTCGTCCCCTGACATCACCCCCTCTCTATGGTGCAGCGACCCAATGCACCGGAAGGGAAAAAAAAAGTGACCCCTCTGCAGAGCATCTGGCCTAAGCCTGAGTCGTTGCTGAGAGGCTCACAGGTCCTCACTAGGTGCAGGTCGTCCTCTAGGTTGGATCAGAGTCCGATCCTGTGACTACGTCTCAGTCTGCACCTAGGTCATCACCAAGGGTAGTAACCCCAGGCTTAGTCCTCCGAGCTCCGCATCAGTATCAAGGTCCTGGGTTTGTAAGCCTACATCTGCTCAGCTAGCCTTCTCATGCTTCGCAGCTGTACCAGGACCCCTAGGCCTTCACCCCCTCTCTAACATACGTCGCCCTCGACGTATTCTCCAAAAAAAAAGGAATACTCCTGGGGTGTCGCTACCCCCTCTCTAGCATTCCGCTACCCCCTCTCTAGCATGCATCCATTCCGTATGGGAGGAGTAGTGGCATGGGTGTACAGGAATCCGCAATCACGGAAATGTGGAATGTAGGCCACGGATTCACAGGTGTACGGAAGACAGAGATAGGGTAGACCGGAAAGTGCAAAGGTGCAGAGGGGCGGATGTGTAGGGAATCCGGAGAGCGAATCATCCAGGAATCCGGAGAGCGATACATGGGAGTACCAAGGGCAGATGTTTCGGGAGCACCAGAAAATGGCTACAGAGACACGGGGAAGAGTCGTGCCAGGGATGGGGATTGTGAGCCACGGACTCGCCGGAAATCGAAGACAGACACGTGGGAGCGCAAGCGGACATAGTCCGAAGTGAGCGACGGCGATTGGTAGCAATTCCCAGGTTTCCTAGAGGCTGCTCAATCGGGGGCAGCAGTGGAGAGCGATCCGGGATTGCCCCTTTGGAATCACGGGACCTCGCGGACAAGCGAAATGATGCAGGCGCGGACGCGGAATTGCGGGTTCGGACAGAACACGGATGCGCGGGATGCCGGAAGGCAAATACGCCGGGATGCGGACGAGGATGCGGACGTGCAGGGACACGAGCGGACGAGCGGTGGCAGTCAGTAGTCATGGTGGGGTTACCAGCACGCGGCAAGACCGTATGAGGAGCTGGCAACAACGTCGGGCGTACGAGCAGAGATCTAGCTACGCAGCGAGCACAGCTTACGCGGCTTCCTGGGATGCTCTCAGAACTTGACAGCGGCAGTAGGAGGCGATTGTGTG
The DNA here is from genome assembly GCA_003314275.1 of Chroogomphus rutilus. Classification (NCBI taxonomy): domain Eukaryota; kingdom Fungi; phylum Basidiomycota; class Agaricomycetes; order Boletales; family Gomphidiaceae; genus Chroogomphus; species Chroogomphus rutilus. Next base: position 2,189 of record QLPI01003128.1, on the reverse strand, counting down.
GGCGTCACGTCGGTGTTGCGGACGTGTTAAGTCCGCGTGTCAGGCGCTTAGCTAGCACTTCCGAAGGGGTTATCCGGGTCAGCGTGAAGGTCCGTGACGGGGCCGAGGACCGAGACGGAAGTCGGACGGACTACAGACGGGGGACGGAGGTGCCGGGAACTTAGGGTAGGTCGCGGAATGGTTCGATCCGGTCACTGAGGTGTTCGAGGTCGAAGGGACTTGGCTTCAACTTATGTGTTGCGCCCTCCTCGATCGTCTGTCCCTAATTTCGGAAAGAAGGCGGAGTTTACCGGAAATGAATCGGAAACTGGGGGGGGACTAATTCGATATTCGTACTAGCGAACAGTCCAGTCGACTGTGAGACTATATACATGTAACGCTCTTTGTACTATCTTTAGCCAGTCATAAAACAAGGAGAAAGGTAGTACAAGGGGTTAATATAAAGGGAAAACAAGGGAGTGAGGTACGCGATAGTCTTGCGCGTCGGTTATCAAAGTATCGAGTCCTCGGTCGGGAGCGGGCTCGGGAACGGTGTCTTGGTCGGACACGGAAACGCGGTGTTTCGGACGGGCGTGACGGGGACGGGGTCCACGGAAAACAGTCTTTTCGTCCTTTCGGTCGGAAAGGTCTCGGAACGGAAGCGGGTGGTTGTGGGGGTTAGTGTGGGTTTGTTGAGGGCATGGGCTATAACAGGACGACACTTGCGCGATCAGGCACAGTCGGCATGCTGGGTATCAGGAGTGAGCGCGGGGCGCTGTCTCCAGGTCATTACATGAGGATGAGCGTGCGGGTGTCACAGCGAGTGAAGGCGGTCATGCGGAACGGGCTGCGTGATCTAGCTAAGCCCCAATATGCGGATTTAACATGTGGTCTAGTGGTGGGGGCAGGTGGTCTGGATGTTCCCAATTGGATTTCCAAGTTTTTGGCCTATCTGGATGCATTTCAGGAGGACTCAGATTATTATCAGGGTCTTCTTGTAGCACTCAACCACTGTTTGAAACAGATTTTGTTATTGACGGAACAATGTTCAGGAGAGGTTAGGCTGGCCGAAACTCTTTTTGATGCATTGTCATCATTTGTTGGTCAGGTGGAGAATGAGCCTGGAGTTTTGTCCTTGGGTAATGTACATTCCTCAGAGGCTAGTGGGGTTTTGGGTGAACCTGACATATGATTTGGGTGCAGAAGGTGGACTTTTGGTGTGAGGAATCTGGCAGGGTCAGGTGGGTGAGCCAGGAAGGTGGGGATTGATGGGGTGCCTCTGGGGCCGGTCAGAGTAGGAATCTGTTTTTAGCCTAAGACCAACCAACCTTTACCCATACTATCCTCACTACCATACGGTCTTGGCTTGGCATATCCGGTACATTGTCTAGACTATCTCTCCCACCTATCCCTTCCACCTCTCACTATCCTCTCATTTCCCAACCACTTCTTTACCCGTCTTCCCCCGTGACACTCAACGTCCACTTATTATTTCAATCATGGCCCTATTGTTTTATCTTTGGCCGTTCCTCCATTGTCTTATCCTCATTCACTCCTTCATTATTTTATTCTCAGCCACACTCTATTATTCTATTCCCGCCTACATTTCTTATTCTATTCTTGTTCACTGTGAACAATGCTTCCACATGGTTTTTCATACCTTATTGTTCTCCATTTAATATGCCGCCCTGTTCCACATCTTGCTTCTCAACCCATATAAGTAGTGGATGTATGTAGATAGTTCCCCACTCAGACTATCAACTTGGCTTAGACCCCCTCGTCCACCTTTCCCTGTCCAAGTCCTTCACTCAAGCCGACATTCTCAGCCACTTCATCAATACCATTCTTGTCCAAATAAGTGGCACGCACGGAACAGCAGGGTGCAACACACGAGCACGTTGAAGCTAGCCACCTCAAACGGCCTATAGAACATTGACCGAATCCTCAGCCTCACCGAGTCCTGACAGTATATTCTGAGTGACACTGCTTTCCGTGCCATCTCAGTTCTTACGATTATGCCCCCACATACTAGATCAACAGCCCGTATGGATGACCATCGGCTCACCCCCACAGTAAATCAATGAAAGGAGCGTGAAGCCTCCGGCACCCCGCCCCTCCTCATCGGTTCCACCTCACTAGCAGTCGAACTGTTGGGTGCAAACTTGCATCTCACCCCTGAGAGAGCAATCTCAATATATTGTAGTATTATG
>QLPI01003121.1:0-16436 GCA_003314275.1 Chroogomphus rutilus | reverse complement strand
GGTATGTAGAGCATGTGGGTTATTGTCCACAACGATTAAGAATAGAATGAAGGAATGTAAGCAAAAATAGAACAATGAGGGTAAGATAATAGGAGTATGACCAAGAATAGGACAATAGGGAGTGCCTGACTATAAAACAATGGTTGTGGCCAAGGATAATACAAGGACAGGAAGTCCCGAGGTGAGGTGGATCAAGGAATAAGGAGTGGATGGGGTGGGATTAATGGATGGTGAGTGGTGTAGAGTACGTGAGGGGTGGGGGTAAGGAGTGTGGGTGGTGGATGTGCCGAGCTGAGACTGGCATACCAAGTGATTGTAAGGGCAACCCTTCAGCGCTGACTGGAGGTATCTCACAGAAGGGCTAAGCAGGGGAAATCCAAAGGCTTTTAATTATGACTACCTAAGTACATGCAAGGCTCTTACCTAAGCAGGGGGAATCCAAAGAGGAAAGTCTAAGAATCCTGCTGCTGGTGAGCCTCTCTTATACCCTTTTGTAAGTGGTCTGTGCACTAGCTTACAAATCAATACATCGGAGTTTGTAGAGCCAATGTCCTGGTACTAAGTCCGAGGCTTGGGTGCTTATTCCGGTTTCCGGTTCTCATGCTAAATCTCTTCCGAGTTTCTGTTTGGTGATCCTCTAGTTCTGGCCTTCTGACTTCATAGTTTGAGGCAGAGTCTGAGATAGGACTCGGACCTGGGTCAGGTTCTGATCCTTGGTCTGGTTTTAGTCTCGGAGTTGGTCGGAGTTTGAAAATAGGATTTTGGACTTGTTTCGGATTCGAAGAGGGTTGTCCCCTGACAGTGATATGCATATGGTGTGGACACTTGGACGTGGACATAGGATAACTGCTTGGTCAGCACTGCCGAATTAATAGAAGCTCAGTATGTGTACTTGACACTGACTTATCTTTCCCACATACCTTTTACTTTTTATTTCTCTTTCACTCAAAAAAAAATAAAAAATCAATTTATTAAATAGAGACTACTTCAAGTCTCAACTTCATTCCCCATATCCTCATCATCCTCCCCCTGTTTTCCTTTCCTTTCATCCTCCTTCCCTTTGCCCCCATCATCATCATCTGCCAGATCCTCCCCCAGACCCTTACTTCTATCTGAACCTCCCATATCTCCCAGCACTACCAAACTCCCGCACTGAGCCTTACCTAAGGACACAACCACACAACCGATAAACCGAACCCCTTCCACCAAATGCAGAAGAAGTTGGTTCATCTGCATGTTATAACCCATGCTTTCAACAACCCATACTAACCCCCACAACCACTCGCCTCTGTTCCGAGACCTTTCCGACCGAAAGGACGAAGGATTGTTTTCCATAGTTCCTGTTCCCAACAAGTCCGACCGAGAAACCATGTTCCCGCTCCCGTTCCCGTCACGACCAAGACACCATCCCCGAGTCCATTTCCAACCGAGGACTCAATACTTTGATAACCAACGCGCAGGACCAACGCATACCTCATTCCCTTGTTTTCTCTTTTATATTGACCCCTTGTACTCCCTTTCTCCTTGTTTTATAACCGGCAAAGATAGTACAAGGATAGTCGCATGTATATAGTCTTCCAGTCAACTGGACTATTCGCTAGTACGAATATCAACTTAGTCTACCATCTAGTTTCCGATTCATTTCCGGTAAACTCCCGTCCCCTTTCCGAAATCAGGGACAGACGATTGAGGAGGGCGCAACACATAAGTTGAAGCCAAGTCCCTTTGACCTCGAGCACTTCAGTGATCGGATTGAACCAATCTGCGACCAACCCTAAGCTCCTGGCGCTTCCGTCTCCATCCGTAGTCCGTCCGACTTCTGTCTTCTGTCCTCAGCCCCGTTACGGACCTTCACGCTAAAACGGATAGCCCTTTCAGAAGTACTAGCTAAGTGCCTGACACGTGGACTTAACACTGCACCTGCTCCTGTCCTCCCAGATATTGGCAGGACACCAAGATGCCAACCCTTCTGGCTGTGGGACTTCCACAGTCATAAAATGTCTGCTGGGCCTCAGGGCCATCTTCTGTTTAGCCAGCTGCATAGTACAGGACTGCCTCAGCCTCTTCAGCAGCAGCTCCACTTCCTCAGTCAGATCTCCACTTTCCCATCCACTCTCCTCCTCATCGTCATCCACAATGAATGAATTTTGGCTCAGGACATCCATGTTGCAGCCAAGTTACACTGGACCTTTTACCAGTTACACTCCCGGCATATGGCCCCCAGCCCCAGGATGCTGCACTCGTGATCCCACCTCTTACACTCCTTGCATGGAGGGTGGAGAATTGGAAACCACCTTTCATGGGTCTCCTTGTTGTTGAGTCCGCATGTCAGGCGCTTAGCTAGTACTTCCGAAAGGGGTATCCGGGCTAGCGAAGGGGTCTGTAACGGGGCCGAAGACCGAGATCGGAGATCGGACGGACTACGGATGGAGATGGGAGCGCCGGGAGCTCAGGGTCAGTCGCAGATTGGTTCAATCCCGTCACTGAGGTGTTCGAGGTCAAAGGGACTTGGCTTCAACTTATGTGTTGCACCCTCCTCAATCGTCTGTCTCTAATTTCAGAAAGGAGGCGGAAGTTTACTGGAAATGAATCGGAAACTAGTGGGTAGACTAAGTCGATATTTGTACTGGCAAACAGTCCAGTTGACTGGGAGACTATATACATGCGACTATCCTTGTACTATCTTTGCCAGTCATAAAACAAGGAGAAAGGGAGTACAATGGGTCAATATAGAGAAAAAACAAGGGAGTGAGGTACACGATGGTCCTGCACGTCGGTTATCAAAGTATTAAGTCCTCTGTCAGGAATGGACTCGGGGATGGTGTCTTGGATGTAGCGGGGATGGACACGGGAACACGGTGTCTTGGACGGACGTGTCGGGGACTGGAACTACGGAAAACAATCCTTCATCCTTTCGGTCAGAAAGGTCTCAGAACAGAGGCAGGTGGTTGTGGGGGTTAGTGTGGGTTTGTTGGAAGCATGGGCTATAACAGTATCCCCTCACTAGGACCGAGCCCTCAAGGTCCTAAGCTTATCTTGTTGTGAATAGGGCAGAAAAGGACGTGGGAATGTTTTTTAGGTGTTTGCATGTAATGGGTGTTCTCCGAGTGCCCATTTGATCCTTCATATATAAGGGGTTTCCTTATTGCCGTTTCCTTTTTGTTTCTTCCCCATGTCAGACCTCACACGGGATGTCGCAGCAGATGTGTCAGAGGAGATGCGTGCCCTAAAGGCCCAGTACGAGGAGCAGGTCCGTCTTCTGGAGGTGAAACAGTCCCAGCAGGTGGAGGCCGCTTGGCAGGCTGAGGTGGAACGGAAGGCCGAGGCTCTGAGGTTGGTGGAGGACCAGCAACTGAAGGAGGAGGAGGAGAGGAAGGAGAAAGAAAAGGCCTGTGCCATCAAACAGGAGGCATTGCTTCTGGAGCATAGTCTTTTACTCGCCCAAGAAAATGAAAGTTCGGAGGAGGATGAGGACGAGCTGATTTTTGGGGGTTCCGAAGACTCTTTGTTGGACCACCATTCGTCCATGGGTCCAGAAACTGTTCCGTCACCATCCAGGGGGTATCCTGGGGGTGGAGGTTGTTCGGTACCCATGGTCGGGCCTGGTTCTGCTGCATTGAATGCAGACCGGAAGCGTCGGGAGCACAGGGAGGAGGGGGCTTGTGTTTCCGTGGCGTAGAAGGCCTGCAAAAACCAAGTGGTTCATGCAGCATGGGTGGTCAGAAAGGAGGTGGGTCTCGGACCCTTTGAATCCAGTCGTTGGGCGTTGACTCAATATCGTCCCGATCTGTATCAGACCATCACTCCGGAGTTTTCTTTGTTTCTGAGGATGGAGCCCTGCGATTTATGTCACAAGTGGGAGAAACCATGTGAGTGGACGACATCAGCGAAAACTTGTGTCCCCTGCTGGACCAGTCGGGTGTGGTGTGAGGTAGACGGAGAGCCGGTTGTAAGAGGGGCAGCTGCGAGGAAGCAGGGGCGGGAGGAGAAGGACATTCCTGAAGCGTCTTCTTCTAAGAGGCCTAGGGTGGATGTGGTAATCTCTCCTCCCCCAAAGGTTGGCTGTGTGGAAATCGTGGCCACCCTAGGGTTGATCCGGGGTGCTCTGGGCACTATGGACACCCGTCTTCGAGCTCTTGGAGTGGACATCAAGAGGCTGTCAGAAGCTTCCGAGATGTGGAATGCCATCCAAACCGATAATCGAGATCGTCCGAAGTGGAACTGCCGGTGCGGTGGTCTTGCTCCGGCTCCTCATGCGATGGGGGATCGGACGGAATTGGATCCAGGCATGGAGGATGTGACGCCTAAGGCGGGGCGGTCCGTTAATCCAGTCGATCCAGTGTCAGGGCCAAGTGAAGAAGGAAAGGGCAAGGGGGTGGATTTGTTCCACCATTATGATCCTTCCGATCCTGATCCTAATCATCCTCTGTTCTACGGTGATGAATAGGGTTGTTTGTAATTGTTTGAAAATATCATTAATGGTTCATGGCTAGATTCATGGTGGTCGTAGCAGTCGTGGTGGTCTTGGTCGTGGTTGTCATGGTATTGTCACTAGGACAGGGTCGGAAAAAACTTGGGGGTGTCCTGCAAAAATGCGAGCTTGGTAGTAACCGTATCAAGGTTTTTTTAGTGAATTTAACATGTTATCAACAAAGGTCTAGGCTAAGCAAGAGGTCTACAAGTGGTACCGCTTGTCTAAGGGGAGGTACGGTTTTGAGGGTCATGATTTCCTGAGTGGAAATTTCTCGGGGGTCGAATTTGAGCGCTACAGCTCGGGTACTAAAGAATCAGTTTGGATGTAGGCTAAACAAAGTAGTACTCAATACCCTATCGATCGTTGGATCGCAGTGGGTGAGTGTGTGGTGTCCGGTAACTAGAATCCGACGGATTTTCAGAGGGTCATGGTTGAAACTTATCAACGGATGGTCACAGGTGTTCGGGAACTGAAGAGAGTGGATGTGTTGTTTGTTTTGCTCCATGGGTGCTGTTGACTTGTTCAATGCGAACGACTGGCACTGGAGCTGGAGGCCTGTGCCTAATCATTGGATTCCGAGGCATCCGATGCTTCGGATTCCTCCTCGACTTCTTCTGCTATGGAGGCTGCATGTCCTTTGGTGACTGTAGTAGGGGATTTCGGGCATTCTTTGGCTGTGTGACCCAATCTACCACAGAAGAGGCAGAGGTTCTGTTCGAATCGGCATTGGCATTCTTGTGGCATAAGTTTTCCATCTTTCCCTAATCTGGACGATAGGTCCATGGTAGTCCTGCTGCCACTGGACGGTGTCACGGGTTGGCCTATGTTGGCCATCTTATTGCCTGTGTCAGGGGCCAGGTACGTGTTCATGGAGGTTCTTCCTCTATCGTATGGGCGGTCAAAGTTCCGGTTTGAGGCAGATTCTCTGGCGACTTCTGATCGACATTCCCAGTAATGGGCGTCGATGGACTGGGACAGGAGGCGGAGTTGGAGTAGGGAATGTGGTTTTCCTACTCTAGAGATCTCGTCCTTGATCCTCCCAGGAAGTCCATTGTAGAATTGCCAATGGAGTGCGGCATCTCCCCAGTGGACGCGGGTGGCTAGTCGGTTGAATTCGACTACATAATTAGTGATGTGCTGGTTGTCATGCATGTGGAGGTTTTCGAGGTCCGCTTCGGCCTCTCCTTCTGGGTCATGGGGTCCAAAGTTGGTCTTGAGTTCAGAGATGAACTTGTCATAGTCGTAGAGCCAGTCTGGCTCGTCGGGGGCGGTGAGGGCTGGTTCAAACCAGTCCAGGGTGGTACTGGTCAGGTACGATAATACATAGGTTACCTTGGCACTGTTGGAGTCGAAAGTGTCAGGGTGGTCATGGAAGTTCAACATGCACTGCACTAAAAAGGCTTGTAGCTTCCTCAAATCGGATCCATTGAAGGGATCCAGGTCTCGAACCTTGGTGGCATGGGGGGTTGATCTTCTAGGGGAGGCCAGATTACTTGCTAACATAGCGATGGTCTGGGTGAGGTCGGGCACATTGTTTGGCCCTATAACAGGGGCTCCTCCTAGTGGTGGAGGGGATGGTGCTGCGGCGGGTGGTATGGGATGGGGCTGGGCGATGGGCGGTGGTGCAGCAGGTGGTGGTCCGACGGGGGGTGGTGTAACAAATGGTGGTGCGGCCTGTGGGGGGGCAATGCGCAGTGGTGGTGCGAACAGCGGTGGTACAAAAGGGGGAGATGCGAGGGATGGGGGTACCGTGGATGATGATCCGGACGTGGTCGGTACTGCTGAGGATAATTCTGAACTGGAGGGCATCTCTGGGGGTGACGGTTGGTTGGTCACCGGGGGGTTCACGAGGAATGGGTTGGTCATACTCGAGCGTGGGCGTAAGTCTGTGTTCGAGAATCTGGAGTCTGAAGAGGGTCCCGGGGGGTGCGTGGGGGTCTGAGGTGTCTGAAAACTTGGTCCAGGGACGGGTAGTATCAGGGTTTGGTTGATCTTTTCCCATTTACATGATCTCCATTTTGCATTCTTGGTTATGTAATAAGCGCCGGAGTAGGGCATAGGGTTGTGACTGGTGTGATGGTGACTCCTCAGCTTGATCTCTGAGGATTACCGCTACACCAGGTAGAATATCCCCTTTCAGCTCATAAATATAGGATTATCTTGTCGTTGTGACCTTGCCAATAGCGTCGCCCTAACAGAAGATCAAGCTAACCAAGGACAATCTCACACATCTTCCTTATCACATTCCACCTCTATATCATGTCAGACCAATTACCTGAGGCATACTGGGAATCCCTGGGTGAACAGGGTGTCTTTCTCAGAACCCTGCTTGCCACCAAGCAGAACAACTGAGGCACTTACAGCATCAGAATCAGGTGCTCCAAGGCCAGCTGGGTGGCATTCAAAACAATCTAGCCAATGCCGCATCAGCTGCTGCAGTTGCTGCAACACAACACATAGCGGTTCACCCTCCTTCTTACACATCCTCCTCCTCTCATCACACCATCAAGGCAGCTGATCCAGAGAGGTTCAATGGAGACAGAGCAGATACAGAAGGATTCATACGTGCAGTGAAAATCTCCATCACTCTTCAGTCAGGGTCATTTCCTGATGAAAAGACAAAGATGTTGTACACTCTCTCTTTTATGTCAGAGGGCTCTGCAGCGATCTGGGCACATAATAAGACCCAAGCAATCATCGATGGGACTTCTTCGATCACTACCTTCAATGATTTTGTTAAGCAGGTTGAAGAGGCCTTTGGTGACCCAGACCGTGCCAGAACGGCCCGTACCAAACTGCACAACCTCAAGATGATGTCTAACATGTCAGCAAATGATTATACTGCACAATTTGAGATTCTGGCAGGAAGGACAGGTTTCAATGATGAGGCACTCGAAGATGCTTATGCAAGAGGGCTTCCAATGATGATTCTAGACAAGATCCATGCTCAACCCTTCCTCCCATCTAACCTCAAGGCTTGGAAGGATGCAGCTTGTCAAATTGATCGCAACCACCGTCGCTTTGTAGAGGTTAAGCAAGCCCAAGCACCCCAAAGCTCCCATTGCATCATTCCAACCCATACCCACAGCACTCCAGTTACTCCCATACCTAACTCTGCAACCCCCATGGACATAGACTCCAATCATCGTCGCACCGAGACATGGACCTGTTATAACTGTGGCAAGCAAGGACACATCTCTCCAGCATGTCCAGAACCCCGCAAGGAACGTGTCCACACCAATATTTCTGAAGCAACACTTGCAAGTATGGTTTCTGAATCAGTAGCTGCTGCACTGGATGCTCGGGAGATGGCACAGAAGGCAAAGGTCCAGACTCAGGAGGAAGGAGGGGAACAGTGTTTTTAGGCAAGTCGGCGGTGAAAGACATGCCCCGCTCGACAAATTGGTTTTCAGTTCTTGAAGCATGTACACTAGGGATTACAAGAGACATGCTATCTCCTTTACCAGCCCTAGATCAGACTGAAATCCGACCAGCCATGCCTGAAACAAAACCCATCATTCTAACCCCCAAAGAACAGTGCCCTCCTCATATCTATGTACGCTCCACTGACACCCGCCGATGTACAAGAGTCCCTTTGAAAGTCCAATCAGTTGACACTGGATGCCCCCTGGCAATTGATGCACTTCTTGACAGTGGTGCCACTGGAATGTTCATTGACATTGAATTTGTCTGAGCTGAAAGGCTCAAAACCCGCCGTCTCTCGCGTGCTATACCAGTCTATAACATTGATGGCACTCCCAATGAAGCAGGTTCAATCAAGGAGGAGGTCGACCTTATCTGCATATTTGGAGATCACTCAGAGTGGGCTACCTTCTCTGTCACCAGCCTGGGCCACCTGGCGATCATCCTAGGGCATACTTGGCTCACTGAACATAACCCAGAGATTGACTGGAGCACTGGCGAAGTAAAGATGACACAATGCCCTGAGTTATGTGGTACCAATTTATCCAGCAGGAGACCCATTTCTGAGACAGTAGCAGACATCAAAAAGAGCACTAGCCCTCCTCCTGGACAAGGCACTGTCGTAGTGGAAGAACCATTATATTCACCGGAGGATGGGGACAGACTCTTTGTGGTCTTTGTTGAAGACAACCACAAGGAAATTGGAGCAGGCTTGACCATGTCACAACAGCTTGTCCAAAGGGCATCTGAGCTAACACCCATCAAATCATTTGAAGAACTCATCCCCAAGCCTTATCAGGAATTCAAGGATATCTTTTCAAAAGAATCCTTTGACAAACTTCCTCCTCATAAGCCATGGGACCATGCAATAGAGCTAATCCCAGGTGCCAAATCCTTCAGCACAAAGGCCTATCCAATGTCTCCTAATGAACAGAGGGAACTAGATGCCTTTCTCGAAGAAAACTTGAAGAGCCATCGTATCCGTCCCTCAAAATCACCTATGGCTTCTCCAGTGTTCTTTGTAAAAAAGAAGGACAGTGGGCTCCGCTTCGTACAAGATTATCGGAAACTCAATGAGATAACAATCAAGAATGCCTACCCCCTATCCCTTGTGCCAGATATCATAAACAAGGTTTCTGCTGCTAGAGCCAAATACTTCACCAAGATGGATGTTTGCTGGGGATATAACAATGTACGCATAAAGGAAGGGGATGAATGGAAGGCAGCATTCCGGACAAATCAAGGCCTATACGAACCCCTGGTGATGTTCTTTGGACTTACAAACAGCCCAGCTACCTTTCAAACAATGATGAATGAAATATTCAAGGAGCTCATCGATGAAGGGGTGGTAGTATTCATCGATGACATACTCATCTTCACTGAATCCCTTGAAGCCCATCGGAAAGTAGTGTGACAGGTCCTCGAGACCCTTCGTGCTAATAATCTCTATCTGAAGCCAGAGAAATGTGTCTTTGAACAGCTGGAAGTGGAGTATCTTGGACTCATCCTCTCTGTAGGAAAGGTAGCCATGGATCCAGTAAAGGTAGCAGGAGTCCGAGACTGGCCAATCCCTCGCAATGTCACAGAAATGAGATCCTTCCTTGGCTTTATCAACTTCTACCGCCGATTTGTGGATGGCTTTTCTCACATTGCAAAACCGCTGAACAACCTGACCAAAGCAGACATGCAGTGGTCCTGGACTCCAGATGGGCTGGAACAAGCCGCCTTCGATGAACTCAAATGTCTTATCACTTCTACCCCTATCCTTGTCCTCCCAGATCAAACCAAGCGCTTCTGCCTAGAGACTGATGCCTCAGCATATGCAACCGGTGCTGTACTATCCTGACTCTGTGATGATGGAAAATGGAGACCTGTTGGCTTTGTCTCAAAAAGTCTCTCAGATACAGAACGCAACTATGCAATCCATGACAAAGAGCTACTTTCTGTCATTCGTGGTCTAGAAGAATGGCGTCACATCCTAGAGGGAACCAAGTACAAAATCAAGATCCTGAATGACCATCAAAACCTCACTTACTTCCGTTCTGCACAGAATCTCAATCGCCATCAAGCTCGCTGGTCACTCTACCTCTCTCGCTTTGACTTTGAACTGATCCACCGTCCTGGTCAGCATCCAACAAAACCTGATGCACTCTCAAGATGGGTAGATCATAAGCAGGGGGAGGAAGATAATCAGAACCAAGTTTTATTACAGCCAAACATGTTCCGCGTCAGTGCAACAGGTGCACAGTTAGTTCCTGGGAAGCTGATAAGTTCCTGGAAAGGGTTAGGGATTGTGTAGACCGAGATGAAAAGGTTGTAAAGGCACTCAAAGAACTTGGATCTTCAGGAAACCTGCGAGGTGAAGAATGGGCAGAAGAAAATGGCCTCATCCTCTACCATGGCAAGGTATATGTCCCCCTAGACTCCAAACTGCGATATGACATTGTCAAAGCACACCATGATACAAGCCTTGCAGGACATCCAGGTCACTGGAAGACAACTGAACTTGTATCAAGGAACTATTGGTGGCCTGGCATGGGACAATACATTGCCAAGTATGTAAAATCCTGTGATCCCTGTAATAGGACCAAAACCTTTCCTACTCTCCCTATGGGCAAGCTCCTCCCCAATCGTATCCCAGATCGCAGATGGCAGGTTATTACTGTCGACCTAATCACTGAACTACCTACCAGTCAGGGCTACAATGCTCTCCTAGTGGTTGTAGACCGTCTTTCAAAGCGTGCACATGTAATTCCCACCACATCCGATGTAAACTCAGTAAGGGTTGCCCAACTATTCCGTGACCACATATGGAAACTCCATGGCCTATCGGAAGAAATCATCAGTGACAGAGGCACCCAATTTGTCTCCCAATTCATGCGAGAGTTAAATAAACTCTTAGACATTCGGGTTGCTGCTTCTACAGCCTATCACCCTCAGTCTGATGGCCAAACTGAGCGAGTTAACCAGGAAATTGAGCAATACCTCCGACTCTTTGTTAATCAATGTCAGGATGATTGGCTAGAATGGATCTCCCTTGCCGAGTTTGCATACAACAATCGAGTTCACTCTGCAACGCAGACCACACCCTTCATGCTTGACAATGGCCAACATCCCAGACTTGGACTAGAGCCAACTCGAGAAACTCGATTAGAAGCATTGGAGGAGTTTACCACTTGTATGAAATCAGCTACAGATGAGGCCCGCTCTGCCCTGGCAAAGGCTGCAGATGATATGGCACGATTCTATGATTTACATTGACAAGCTTCCCCCTTGTACAAGATTGGTGATAAAGTCTGGCTAAATGCACAAAATATCACAACAACTCGTCCAATGAAGAAACTAGACCACAAATGGTTGGGTCCATATGTGGTGAACAAGGTTGTTTCACGGAATGCCTATGGCCTCCAGCTCCCCCAGTCCTTTGGCCATACCCACCCAGTCTTCTCCATCAACCTCCTACGCCCCTATGAGGAGGATCCCATCCCTGAATGACATGTTCAACCCCCACCTCCTCCTATCATCTGAGATGGAGTTCCAGAGTATGAGGTTGAAAGGATTCTAGATAGCAGAGTTCACAGAGGACGACTGGAATATCTGGTATGCTGGAAGGGTTATGGAGCAGCAGATGACCTCTGGCTACCTGCAAGGGATGTCTCAGGGGCCAGGCAACTTGTTGATGGCAGGGAAGGTCTAATAAGACTGATAACTGACACACAGAGCAACAAGTGCCTTTGGGGCTTGTCAATACAGATGCTAAAGACAAGTATATAACAAAGTAACTACTAACCTTTGGGGCTTGTCAATATAGATGCTAAAGACAAGGCCCAAAGGTGTGCAATGGTGCGTCGTTATGGGCGCTTATTTTAAGCGCCAGAGAACGCACATGCAAAAGAGAAAAGCGCAAAAGAGAACCAAAGATGTAAGTGCAAAACACAAATGCAGGGGAATAAAATCATGACCCAACACTTGTATCGGAATTTCATTGGCAAAACCCAGAAGCTCCGCAGCGTATCTCAGCCGCCCTATACGCGTCCCTCCCCTTTCGAACCCTAGAGAACTTTACCGAGGCCCCAAAACAGCATCTCTTCGATTGGACACAAGGGAGGTTCCTAACACATGTTACCCAGCCGCCCCCCCAAACTAAGCGATGTCCCACCTGACATTGATTCTTTCCACTTATGCCCCATTTACATTTTCACTTCATTTCATTGACACATATATAAACCCCCTTTCATTTCTATCCGGCCTTTCAGCCCTACAACCACCACCTCCACCACATTACCATGTCCAGCCAACAAAGCCTCATCCCTCTCCAACCCATCACTACCCCACTCTCCTCACACTGGTCTATCGACACAGAGGACCTAGAGAGGGTTGAAAGCAGCTCAACCTTCCAGCCAAACCTCGACCCACTCTATCCCTTCCTTGGCGGAAGAGGTGTATTGCTCGCCAGTCCTACGACCTAGGAGACTCTATTATCCTCGGCAATCCTGTCATGCTTCCATGCACATTTGAAGGGTTCACAGGAGGAGTGTCTTATAATGACGCAGGAGAGGACACACAGGAGGCACTGTTCCAGACCTTTAACTTCATGCGACCTGTCTGCCAATTCACTCTCCCACTATATCGTAGAGAGAGGGTCGCACTGAGTAGAGCCCCTCCCCGCTCCTCTTTATGGGATAGAATGAGAGGGTATCTCATGGGATGTTTTTGCTAAACCTATTCTCCAAGGCCCACGTCGAGACGCCATGCATTGAGAGGGGGGTGATGTCAGGGTTTGGTCAATCTTTTCCCATTTACATGATCTCCATTTTGCGTTCTTGGTTATGTAATAAGCGCCGGAGTAGGGCATAGGGTTGTGACTGGTGTGACAGTGACTCCTCAGCTTGATCTCTCAGGATTACCGCTACACCAGGTGAGCTTTACATATATTTCTTGGTAGTAGACCTTGTATAAACTGAGGATTACCGCTACACCAGGTGGAATATCCCCTTTCAGCTCATAAATATAGGATTATCTTGTCATTGTGACCTTGCCAATAGCATCTCCCTAACAGGTAGTTCTCAGGGGATGGAAGCACAGTGGGCAGATGCCTGGGTGATTGTCTGTAGAGCTTGCGAACGCATGATTGGTCTTGAGCCCATGATGATCAGGAGTGTGAGTACGAATATACTGTTAAGTCCGCGTATCAGGCGCTTAGCTAGTACTTCTGAAAGGGGTATCCGGGCTAGCGAAGGGATCCGTAACGGGGCCAAAGACTGAGAACGGAGATCGGACAGACTACGGACAGAGATGGGAGCGCTGGGAGCTCAGGGTCGGTCGCAGATTGGTTCAATCCAGTCACTGAGGTGTTCGAGGTCAAAGGGACTTGGCTTCAACTTATGTGTTGCACCCTCCTCGATTGTCTGTCCCTAATTTCAGAAAGGAGGCAGAAGTTTACTGGAAATGAATCGGAAACTAGTGGGTAGACTAAGTCGATATTTGTACTGGCAAACAGTCCAGTTGACTGGGAGACTATATACATGCGACTATCCTTATACTATCTTTGCCGGTCATAAAACAAGGAGAAAGAGAGTACAAGGGGTCAATATAGAGAAAAAACAAGGGAGTGAGGTATGCGATGGTCCTGCACGTCGGTTATTAAAGTATTGAGTCCTCGGTTGGGAACGGACTCGGGGACGGTGTCTCGGACATGGCGGGGATGGACATGGGAACGCTGTGTCTTGGACAGACGTGTCCAGGATGGGAACTATGGAAAACAGTCCTTTGTCCTTTCGGTTGGAAAGGTCTCAGAACAGAAGTGGGTGGTTGTGGGGGTTAGTGTGGGTTTGTTGGAAGCATGGGCTATAACACTTGTGCTATTTGCAAGGAAATCAATAAACAAAAAAAATGATGAAATAACAAGCACATACCTGGGCCACTCTAGGCCGCTCACTCCCTCCTCCTCTCTGCGTCCCAGGACCCATACTAGGCCCCACTTCCACACTCCTACCCCCCTTCCATACTGGAACCCTTGGCACTCCCGAGACTTCAGGAGTTCTCACAATCCGCACCCTGCTCTTGGGGTGTTTCCTTGAGGACCAGGACATTCCCAGGAGATCCCTGATCGATTAACTGCTTGGGGACCTATATCTCTGTCCGAGCGATCATTCCATCCCATTGATGCCCCACCTGATGTTTGGGCTCCTCACCTGTTGCCTGGCTACCCAAAGTATCAGTCTGTTTGACTGTGCTATTGATGGCCCGCTTAGTCGCTTCCTTTGCATCCTTCTCGGCTGCTTCCTTTGCAGCTGCCTCTACTTCCCTCTCTTTGGTTGACTTTTTTCTCACCTTTGCCTTGGCCACAGCTTCTTCATCCTCCTTTTGTTTCTTCTTGGCTTCCTCTTCTCCCACCTTCTTTGCCTCAGCATCGGCTTCTGCCGCCTCTTTGGCAGCCCAAGCAGCTTCCACTTCCTTGTGGTCACATTGTTGCTTGGCCCGCTGCTCCTGCATCTTGGCCATCTGCTTCTCATCTTCGTTGGTTTCGTAGCCTATGTTTGTTGATCGGGTTGTATGTGTTTTGATATGGGAAGAGAAGCATGTCTGGGTGCTATACCCAAACCTTTGCATGACATCATGTTTAGGCATCCTGAACTCTAATATTCAATCTCCAACTACCAGCTTCATGGGTTCAGCCGCTAAGGGGGGGATACTGTCAATTACATGTACCGAGTGTCCAGTAATTGGGCAATGCCAACTGAGTAAATCAGACTACATCCATGCTCAAGTGTCCAAGCCACATGCAAGTTACTTGGTATGCTAGTCTCAGCTTGGCACATCCACCCTCTGCATTCCCATTCCCATCCTTTGTCCACTCTTCCTCCTTTTACCAACCATTAAACCTACCCCATCTGCTCCTTATCCCTCGACCTGCCTTACCTCGGGACATCCTGCCCTTGTTTTATCCTCAGCCATCATCCTATTGTTGGTCACTCCCTATTGTTCCATCTCTGGCCATACCCCTATTATTCTATTTTCATTGTTCTATCCCTGTTTACATTCATCCATTCTATTTTTGATCATTGTGGACAATATTCCCACATGTTCTGCATACCTTATTGTCCCACATTCCTTATTCCACATGTCGCTTCTTAACCTATATAAGTAGGACATGCATGTACATACTTCCTCATTCTGGGTATCAAGTAGGCTTAGCCCTTCTACCTTTCCCTCCCCTGTTAAGTCCTTCACTCAGGCCAGCATCATCAGCATCCTCCTGAGTACCCATCTGTTGCAAATTGGTGGCACACAGGGAGAGTAGGGTGCAACACACAAGTACGTTGAAGCCAAAGCCACTACTTTTGGCCTGCAGGACTTGGTCGTTGTCCATCTGACCTTTTGGCATTCCCGATTCCTGACAGCAAGGTGGTTTTCCAAATTTCAGTCACCAAGACCAAAGCCACCTATGGTTACACTGTAACACAATGCCTGGTCCTTGTTTGGTGGAAGATTTCCTAATGTTATGACAACCCTTGTAGTGCTTGTGGATCCTCACACAGAACTGACAAGGGAGAAATCCTAAGTGTTTAGATACTGTCTATGTATACAAGAAGGAGGGAGGGCTCACCTGACAAGGGGGAAATCCTAAGAGGAAATCTTAAGGTTCCTTGTCAGTGCGTCTATATTCTATATACCCTTTGCTTGCATCTTGCTTCTTCAACATACCTTACCCCCCAGTTGGGCCCAAAGGTATGCAAATCCAAACCCCTGGTAACTGGCCTGCATTGTCAGTATCCTAGCTCGGCATTGTACAGGACTGCAGTGGGCTTGCCTGACTTAAGGAGAACATGTGTCACATCTGTCCCTTCTTTGGCCCATTGATTCTCTTAGTCTATACCCCTCCACTCTCTACTCTTTGGCTTTGGTTTGGTCTGAAAAGCAGGACATCCCCTGACAGCTGCCTTCATATGAGCATTCAAACTAGAAGGATCACAAGCCTTCCAACTTGACCTCATAGATCTTGACAAATATGCTTGAGGCTTTACTATGGTTGATGCATCAGACAACCTGGATAGCATTAAACAGCATGTTCCAGAATACTATCATGACTTCACTGATGTTTTTAGTAAACAATGAGTAATACATTAGCTCTCCACAGATCTTACAATCTCAAGATTAACCTTGAGGATAACACTTCACCATCTCTTGGTCCTATCTATTCACTTTCAGTATCCAAACTACAATCACTATGAGACTTCATCAATGAACACCTCAACATTGGTTTCATTCAACCATCATATTCATCACATTGAGCACCAGTACTATTTGTGTGAAAGAAGGATTGTTCCCTGTGACTCTGTATAGACTTTCATGGTCTCAACAGAATAACAAAAAAGGACCAATATCCGCTTCCACTTATTTCTGACCTCTTAGATGCTCTAAAGAAGGCTAATCTATGGCATGCTTACCACCTTGTTCAAATTTCCAAAGGGGATAAATGGAAGACAGCCTTTAGGACTCATTATAGGTCCTTTGAATGGCTTGTTATGCCATTTGG
>QLPI01003119.1:0-11234 GCA_003314275.1 Chroogomphus rutilus | reverse complement strand
TGCATCCGTGCCGGCGTATCGTCGTGGCACGTCATGGTGTCATGGTGGAGGTGCGTGGTACCATCGCGTACGTCGCGGTCAACGGTGTCACGTCGAGATGTAGTGGTGGTGTGCTACAGCGCCGCCTTGTTAAGATGCGTGCGCTCGTCTTCTCGTACGTCCTGCCATCCGTTGCCATGGACGGCCTCTAACGCCCTGTTCATCCCCTCTAGCCCTTCCATTCTCCAGTCGCTCTACATCCCATCTTTTTCGGGTGTCCAGCGCGCCGCCTACGCTCGAGCGACGCGCAACCCAGTACACGCGCAATCTCCGATCTGCCCGCTCGTTCGTTCCGCCTGACCGCGTCAGTCTCGTTGCGCCTGCATGGCATGTCCCCAGGCCTTCGTAGCGAACCACCTGGATACGTGTGACGTGGCACCGCGATGACCTCAATCGACGCCCTTACGAGATCGCATAAGCCGCACTCGTCGCGCAGCTCAATCCGCGCTCGTCGTCACTCGCTGTGGCAGAGATGGGCGAGCCTTCGCACTGCCACTCCCTGTCCTTAGCCGGAAGCCCTCTGTGGAATCCTACAGCAACAGACGTCGCGTCCAACGCTTGTGGGGATGGCCGTGCTGTGTGGGGATGGCCGTGCTCGTCGTGTATCATGGACGCCCGTGGGGATGGCCACGCTCCTCGTGTCGTGGCCAGCACGCATCACAGCGCGCATTAGGCCAGTGAATCCGGCGGCCTTTGCTGTTGCCTGCACGTCGCGTCCAACTCTCTCGATGTTATGGCGTCTCTCGCGTTCTGCGTAGGATCTACGGCGGTTTGCCTCGACGGCTCTGCCTCGACGATGTACTCGATGGTACACGTCGCTTCGAGCCTTCTCTGTGGTGGCTCCCTGGCCGGATCGTTTGACGCTCGGTTTGCATGCGCCCGTTGTGCGCCATTGGTTCGAGATACATGTCCGGCCCATCCAGCTGGTCTTAAGGTGCGTCCATACACATCCTTCATCCTACTCCTCTACCTCCTTACTTCCTTCCCTCCCTTCCAGTTGCCATTTCCATCACGCTCTATTATCTCACCCCCTCAACAACATGCACACTTCAACCTTGAGTTGCAGGTTGTTGACCTGGGCCGGTGATGGAAACTTGGGTCAGTGTCCCATTTTCCGGTGGACTTCATCTAAGGTAGATATCTTTATACCACTGTACGCGGCAGCAGTTGAGTCTATCCCTCTATCTACCCGGTATAATCCATTGATGAGGGGTACTCGGCCAATTTGATGACCTGCTTTGTCTTTGATGACACAAGCACGGTCCTTGAGTTGTACAGTGTAACCAGCGGCGTCGCATCTTGCGAGTGAGACTAGAGTAAACGTGAGGTCTGGACAGTATAGAGCATCTTTCAGCATGACAGCTGTTGTGGAGTCTCCATTAGGTATGTCCACCTGTATATTCCCTACTCCAGTAGCCATAAATGTGGCTTTATCTGCAGCCTTTACTGGTTTTGGCTCGATTGTCCTGAAGTTGCTGAATCTCTGCCGATCAGGTGACATATGCCTTGAGGCTCCTGAGTCATATATCTCGGTACTGGTCCTCTGAGGCTCGAGAGGAAGATCTGGGGCAGCAATTGCATGTGGACTTGCGACGAACGTGTGATCATCGTGAGTTTACACTGCAGTGTTTGAGCTATTGTCGTCCTTAGCTTTTGCTCCCTTTTTCTTCTTTCCTTTCTTCTTGGGACAGTCATACTTCAGGTGCCCCTTTTCCCCACATGTCCAGCATTCAGCGTTTGACTTTCCAGATCCTGTCGAGTTCCCGGAAGAAGCTGTAAATTTCTTC
Source organism: Chroogomphus rutilus (assembly GCA_003314275.1). Lineage (NCBI taxonomy): Eukaryota > Fungi > Basidiomycota > Agaricomycetes > Boletales > Gomphidiaceae > Chroogomphus > Chroogomphus rutilus. Next base: position 9,408 of record QLPI01003119.1, on the reverse strand, counting down.
TTCCCCCGACCCTTCCCCTTGGCTGTTATAGCCGTTTCGTTGCCCTTCGAGTGGTCCTCTTCAATCTGCAACCGATCGAACTCATCTAGGATCGTCTCGACAACTACTTGGGGGGTAACCGTATCTGGGGCCATTCTGTTCTGCAAAGACAGCACGTTTATGAGAGGGCGGTAGGTTTTTGGGAGTGATGCAAGGACCACAGCAATGAAGTCTTGGTCCTCTATTTTATCTCCCATACCGTTCAACTGCTCATGCATTGACTTCAGGGATTCAATGTGAGTCCTCACATTCGCTTCTTCTTCGCATTTTAGCGCGTATATCCTGCGCCTCAAATCAATGCGAACTGCCAAGGCCTTATCCTCATGCTTTGCACATAGCTTGCTCCACATCATGAATGCTTTATCCTCGTCCTGAATCTCCAGTGCGATGCTTTCAGGGACGCTGGTGAGTATCTGGGCTTTGATGATATTTTCCCTCTGTTCATACTCATCCTGTCGGCGTTCAGTTTCCTCCAGTTCTTTTTCCTCTTCCTGGCTGAGTGTATACCCATCTGGGTATTGTGGAGTTGCAGGTGGGAGTCTTGCAAGGCCATCCAGGTGTCGCTTGACTCCCTTATGTGCTGATAATGTGGTGAGTGTCTGCCTCTTCCATATGCTCCAGTTAGAACCGTCAGCTGCTAGCTTGCTGACCTGGTAGCCCTTGGTAAGAGATGCTGAGGGGTTTGTTTCGCTTGCGGGGGCCATAACCTATTGCAACTATAGAGTGCAGCCAGGCTACTAGTTGCATAGTAGCTGGCCTTTGCACATAGAAGCTTAGGCTAAGACATGTTGATTTCTTATTGAAACTCAGCTAGGCTACTGTACTAGTTGCTTACTAACACTGTAAGTAGCTTCTACCGCTTGTAACTCCAACACCCTTACCTTCCCTTTCCTCTGTAAAGTCCTTTACTTGGGCTGGCACCTTCGGCACTCCCCGAGTATCCCCTCTGTTCCAAATTGGTGGCATGCATGGAAAGTAGGGTGCAATGCACGAGTACATTGAAGCCAAAGCCACTACTTTCAGCCTACAGGACTTGGCCACTCCCTATCCGCAACTTCGGCATTACCGATGCTTGACAGTGGCATAAGACATAGAGAAAACAATAAGGTATAGAGAGCATGTGGAGGTATTGTCCACAATTATCAAGAATAGAACAAAGAAATGTAAATGAGAATAGAACAATGGAAATATGACTGGGCATAAGATAATAAGAGTGCAAACAATAGAAGGCAACTGAATATAAAACAATAGGAAATGTCCCGAGGTAAAACAGGCTGAGAATAAAAGAATAAATTACCCAATCAAGGAACAGCTTTACACCAAAGTTCTATTCACCATGAAGAACACTCCGAATATTTTCGTGGATTTAGGAGCGCGTTTTCTATGACACTGTCTACCTGGCCCCATACCTATCCCAAGGGCCGGCTCACATCATTTGGACACATTGGGAAGGAGATATATTGGCATGTGGTTTCTATCATTCAGTTTACTTTCATTATATTCTATTTCCAACTTCCCCCCTGTGAAGTTTTCGTCCTATATCATCCCCACCGCATATATGCGGATGTACCACGCATACGGCCGCATTAGGCCGGCTTCTAACTTCACTCCATGAAGTTTTCACTTATAAATAGGCTTCCTATTTTATATAAAGTACTAGTATTTTGTAGTAGTATAAAAAAGCAATTCTAATTGTATTCTTGCCCCTACCACACTAGCCATTGGGCTATACTTAAATATCCTTGCCTCGTGCTGAACCGAAGGTTAAGCACCGAGCACACTTTCCTATTTAGGAGTAGAACAACACAAACTTGTCATACAGCAAGGCCGGGTCACAGTTGGGTTTCTAACATCACTATATATTATATTATATCACCACATATTATATTTGACTTGTGGGAGGACCACAAATCCCTAAACCGATGCTTTGGCGCCCAGGCCGGATTCCTGGATCGGCACCTAAGCGGAGAGTAAACCCGGGACTGAGCTCCCAGTAGATTCACTATAGGGCAATACTTTCCCTAGTGATAAATAGAATAGAAATAGTAGTAAAATCTGGGAGATTATTCCCCTCATTATCCAGCCAACTCTCTGATATTAAAGCGCAGGAAAACCCCAGGAAACCCTATCTGCCAGACCCATCTACAGATTAAAAGTCTCAGGTTAATCTACATGGAAGCCCCCAGGGTTAGGCTCATGTGGGAGGTGGTGGACGAGTTGAAGGCATTTTGGGAGGGAATGACTTCAGAACTGCAGGAGTTGAGGTGGGAGATCCAGGATACTGGGGACAAAAATAAAAGGATTGCTGATGCCCTGGACCACATGAACCAGCTCTGAATCATTGAGCAGGCTCATTGGTTCAACTGGTCCCAAAACTCAGATGACTGGTGGGGGGATGTACCAAGGGAGACTTGGAAGGGAAAGGGGAAGGAGAAGGAGAAGGAGTCCAAAGGGAGTCTGAAGGGAGATGAGGAACTGGAGTTGGACGATGCACCGGGTTTGCTGGAGTAGATAGTATTGAATTTATCATTTTAAATTCACAAGTCGAGTAAAAATGCCTAAGTGAAAACTAAGGTGAACCAGCAATAAGGAAGTCTAAGACAACACCAAAGGGCCTGGATTGTCAGGGTATGCTCGGTGGAAGTCCAAGACTACTTTGGATGCATGATCAAGTTTGTTGGCTGGTAGCCAGGACTTTTCATCTTTGGTGCCTTTGTATCTGGACCACTTGACTAAGTACAGGAGTGGGCACCTGCATCTTCTTCTGTCAAGCTTCGAGTCAAGGATCTCAGAGATTTTGTATTCGGGTTCCCTGTCGATAATGATTGGGGGTTGCAGTGAAAGTATGCATTTGGGGAAGGTGTTTGGAGTTGACGGTTTGAGCATAGAGATATGGAAGATGGGATGAATGGCTCTCATGCTGTTGGGGAGTCGTAGGATGAAAGAAACAGTTCCTACTTGTGCAATAATTTTGAAGGGACCTAGGAAATTCTCTGCTAGCTTGTTAGATGGTCTCATAGCTTGGATGTTCTTGGATTTAACAAAGACTTTGTCTCCAACCTTAAAATCTGGAGGGACTGCTTGATGTCGATCTGTGGATGCCAAGTATCAGGTCTGAGGTTTGGATATGGTCTTTCAGAGTTGCTGGTGAAGGTTGTCCAAGTCAACTATGAAGTCATGTGCTTGGGAGGAGGTGAGGTTGCATTTGAGATGTAACATGATGTTCAGATGATAGCCCTTGTTGGCATAGAAGGGAGAGATTCCCATTGTTGCATTTGGAGCATTGTTGTATGTGAATTCAGCGATGGGCAGTAGTTAGGACCAATTGTTTTGCTGGTAGTTGCAATATACTTGGAGGTATTGTTCAAGGGTTTGATTCATGTGTTCAGTTTGTCTATCCCCTTTGGGATGATATCCCAAGGTGAAGTGAAGCTTCATGTCCAAAGCCTTGCTGAGGGATCGGAAGAAGGAGGAGACAAACTCAGATCCTTGGTCTGAGGTGACATGTGATGGTACCCTATGCTTGAGAATACATATAGGATGAAGAGTTTAGCGAGGGTTAGGGAAGTGATTGTGTTGGTGGTGGGGATGAAGAGGGACTGCTTTGTTAGGTGGTCTATGATGATGAGGATGGTATCACTGCTGTCTGAAGTGGGCAGTTTCTCTATGAAGTCTATTGAGATGGAGTTCCATGGTCATTCAGAGATCAGTAGCTGTTTGAGTAGCCTGTAGGGGCGGTGTCTCTGTGGCTTAGACATCATACAAGTGGTGCAAGACTTAACATAGGACTTAATGGTTTCTTGGAGTTTGGGCCAGACATAGTCTCTTCATATGAGTTCCAATGTCCAATTCTGGCCAAAGTGTCCAGAGATTGGGTGGTCATGCTTGTCTTGTAGGACTTGGAGTCAGAGGTTTCCGTGATCGGGGACATAGATTCTTTTATCGAGGAGGAGAAGTCCTTCCTTGGAGGTGGTCCATTGATTGGTAGGGTTGTCTATTCAGGCCGAGGCCGTTGGGTCTTGTCAGAGTGAGGCTCAGATGTCCTTGTGAAGTTGTTCTACATCCATGATCATCACAGCTCAGATGACTGGTGAGTATAGAGAGGTAGCCCAAATTGATGATATGAGTTGTTCTATTGTAAAGACTGGTCAGAGATTGTGTGGATTAATCTTGGCGTAGTTGCTTCTTCCCTCTTTAGGGTAGACATCCCATCGTCTAGTGAGTGCGTCAGGTTTGGTACTGAGGTGACCTGGTCAGAAGCAGATTACCATGTTGAACTGAGAGAGAGATATTTGGACCATCAGACCTGCTAATGGGTGAGTAGCTTGGTGATAGAGAAATATTCCAAATTCTTATGGTCGGTGATGACATCAATTGGGTCTGCTGAACCTTCTAGGTAGTGTCTCCAGGTTTTGAATGCTTCAAAGATGGCTAGTAGTTCCTTGTTATGTATGTTGTAGTTCAGTTACAGGGGGGTAAAGGTTTGGGAGTAGAAGGTGATTGGGTAGATGTCATTGTCCATAAGTGATATGGTGGACAGAATTGCAGCAAGGGCATAGTCTGAGGCATCGGTCTCGACGATGAGTTGGGATCTGGGGATCCATTGTGTTAGGACTGGGGCCATAGTGAATGCCTTTTTGAGTGTCTCAAAGGATGTTCTGCAATTCTCAGTAAAGTTCCATGGAGTGTCTTTTTGTGTCAAACAGGTTAGCGGAACTGTGATGTTAGAATAGTTGAAGACAAAACATCGGTAGAAGTTTGAAAACCCAAGGAAAGACTGTATGTCTTTAATCTTTCAGGGTTCAGGCCATTCCTGAATGACTTTGACTTTATTGTCAGCCATGGTTAGGGTGTTGGGGGAGAGGATGTATCTGAGGTACTCTACAGTGTTGGTGTGGAAGGAGCATTTATCTGCTTGGGCATATGGGTGGTTCATTCGGAGGCATCGGAAGACTTCTTTGACATGGTTTCTATATTCCTCTAGGTTGTCAGAGTAGATCAGGATGTCATCTAGACATACTAGTATGGACAGATCTAGGAGGTCAGAGAAGACATCATTCATGAAGCACTGGAAGGCAGCCAGGGAGTTTGTGAATCCAAAGGGCATCACACTCCACTTGAAGGATCCATACCATGTGTGGAAGGTGGTTTTCCATTTGTCACCTTCCCAGATGCATACCAGGTGGTATGTATGTCGCAGGTCTATCTTAGTGAATAATTGGGCCTTTTGAGGGCTGTCCAGGAGGTTGGAGATTCAGGGTAGTGGGTAGCAATCCTTCTTCATTATCTTGTTTTTACCCCATGAAAGTTGACGCATAGGTGTAGTGATCTATCTTTTGGGAAAAGAGGAATGGAGCACCCCTGGGGGAGCATGAGGGTCATATAAACCCAGTGGATATGTTCTCATCTAAAAACTCTTGGAGGGATTTTAGTTCACTTTCAGAGAGAGAATATATCGGACCGAATGGGGGTGATGTGCCTTCCTCTAATTCGATCTTGAGGTTGTAAGGTCAGTGAGGGGCTAGGGTGTTGGCCCGGGTTTTGCTGAAAATGTCTTTGAATTTATGGTACTCATTCAGAATGTTACTCAGGTCTATTGGGCCTTCTTCGGAATTGTGGTGGTTGGAGAGGAAGAGCTGGAAGGTTTGTGTACTTTCCATCTTTGATATTTGGGCAAAAGCTGCTGCATTTACCAGGGCAACCTTTGGTGCCATGAGCTGGGGGTTCAGAGGGGACGGAGGTTTGGATGAGCATGCAGTTGTGGCTGCTGGCTCAGATGGTACCTGGAGATTAGCTATGGTTGGAGAGCGAAACGAGATACCCCAATACCCAATCAATCAATGGATTGTAACAGGTGAGCCAAGGACTGCCAAACAACTAGAATCCAATAGAGTTACATAGAATGTAATAGTGTGTTGCTCCCCTTTTGAGAAGTGAATGTGGAGGTCGATGGCTTTTTGAATTATGGAGTTGGAGGAGCCATCGAAGAGTCATAGTGGAATTGGGGTGATGTCATAGGTTTGGAGCCAATGTCTTGTAGCATAGTTGGAGTCTAGGAAGCAGTGGGTCGAGCCTGAATCTATTAGGGTGTCAATGTAGGTGGTTTTGAGGCTGAGGCAGATGGTCAGGGAGTTCAGACTGGAAAGAGTGGATGCATTGAGTCTCATCTCCATTGGTGCATCATTGGGTTCAATGCAGCCCCTAACTGATGCTGGAGTTGAAGGGCTGCTTAGAGATTTTTTGACTCTGAGGTATCCTCTACTTCAGAGATCATTGCCCCAGGCATGCTTTCTACAACAGTGGTTGCATGCCCTTTCACAGTGGCAGAGGATGATTTGGGACATTCCTTGGCTATGTGACCGGTTCTTCCACAGAAGAGGCAGAGGTTCTGGTTGAAACAGCATTGTTGCTCTTGTGGTGTGAGTTTGCCATCTTTACTGAGTTTTATAGTCAAGTCTGAGGTCATCTTATTTGGGGCCTGGCTGGGGTTCAGAGGTTTGGTGCTTGTACTGGGAGTTGGAGCTGTTGGTGTCCTTTTTCCTGTTTCTGTCATTTAGACATTCAGGGATTTTGGAAGTGGAGGCATCCTGAGCCATCTCAGAACACCATTCCCAGTGGCAAGAGTCGATCAACTGAGACAGTTGATGTAGTTGTAGCAGGGAGTTGGGTTTTCCTATGCAGGTGAGTTCATCCTTGATCCTATTGGGTAGGCCATTGTAGTACTGGTGGCAGAGTGCGGCATCTCCCCACTGGATGCAAACTGTAAGTCTGTTGAATTTGACCACATACTTCATAATGCATTGGTTGTCATGCATTTGGAGGGCTTTGAGGTTGGCTTTGGCCTCTCTTTCTAGATCATGGGGGCCAAAGTTGGCTTTGAGTGAGGAGACAAATTCCTGATAATTATAGAGCCAGTATGGGTCATCTTTGGAGGAGAACCCTGGTTCAAAGTAAACAAGGCAGTGCCGGTTAAGTACGACAGTACCTAGGTTACTTTGGCACTGTCAGAGTCAAAAGCATCTGGGTGGTCTCGGAAGTTTAAGGTGCACTGCACCAGGAATGGTTGTAGTTTTTTTTTGCATCAGAGCCATCAAAGGGATTGGGGTCCCAAATCTTAGTACAAGCAGATGACTTCTTTGAGCCTGACAGATGGTTGGTTAGCATGGCAATGGCTTCTGCCAGGTTTGGTTTATCATTTGCATTATCCGAGGGTGGCATAGGGGGCTCTAGAAGGGGGTTTGACAAGTGTTTGGATGGTGGTTCTGGGGCTGGTGGAGGGTTTGGTGGTGTGTGGATGTCAGGTCCTGCAAGAGGTAAGTTTGGGGTCAAAGATGCATGGCATACTGAGGCTACTCTAATTGTTTGAAGGGCTTCAATTTGTGCATTACATCTCATAGACAATCAGGAGTGGGAGTTTGAATATACTGTGAAGTCCAAAGTCGAGTCAGGTCTGAGCTGATGTAACTTGGTCCAAGGTCTTGAGTTTGAAGTCTTGGGGACTCGGCTTTAACTTATGTGTTGCACCCTCCTCGATCATCAGTCCCTAATTTTGGAGGTTTGGGGTTACAGAGGTTCAGAGTTCAGAGAACAAGTGAGTGGGAATACTAAGTCGATATTCGAACTAAGGTATAGTACAGAAGTCTGGAGGCATTTATACATAGCAGTCCTTATTGTAACTAATTAGGAATGTCCAAGGGAATAATAAGGTGAACGAAAATGGGCTACAAAAAGGAATCTACATCTGGTGTTACAATAAGACTGATTGTTCAACAAGAAAGGAAAGATGTCCGAGGTTCAAGGTGATCGTTGCTAGTTGAGGTTCAGGGTGGGGTGATGTGGTTTGGAGGTGTGTTATAGCCCATGCCTTCAACAACCCACACTAACCCACACAACCACCCTCCCCTATTCCGAGACCTTTCCGACCGAAAGGACGAAGGATCGTTTTCCGTAATCCCCGTCCCTGACAAGTCCAACCGAGAATCCGCGTTCCCGCTTCCATTTCCGTCATGACCGAGACACCATCCCCGAGTCCATCTCCGACCGAAGACTCAATACTTTGATAACCGACGCGCAGGACCATCGCGTACCTCACTCCCTTGTTCTCTCTTTTATATCGACCCCTTGTACTCTCCTTTCCCTTGTTTTATGACCGGCAAAGATAGTACAAGGATAGTCACATGTATATAGTCTGCCAGTCGACTGGACTGTTCGCTAGTACGAAAATTAACTTAGTCCACCCACCTAGTTTCCGATTCATTTCCGGTAAACTCCCGTCCCCTCTCCGAAATTAGGGACAGACGATCAAGGAGGGCGCAACACATAAGTTGAAGCCAAGTCCCTTCGACCTCGAACACCTCAGTGACCGGATCGAACCAATCCGCGACCGACCCTAAGTTCCCCGCGCTTCCGCCCCCGTCCGTAGTCCGTCCGACTCCGCAATCGGTCCTCGGACCCATCTCGGACTCCACGCCAACCGAATAAAGTCCTTTCGGAAGTACTAGCTAAGCGCCTGATACGCGGACTTAACAGTATTTTCATACTCACACTCCTGATCGTCATGGGTTCAAGGCCAATTACACGTTCGCAAGCCCTACAGACAATCACCCAAGCGTCTGCCCGCCACGCTTCCGTCCCCCGGGAACTACTCGTCCCCGGGCCAAGTTTTCAGACGCCTCAGACCCCCGCGCACCCCCCCGGACCCTCTTCAGACTCCGGATTCTCGAACACGGACCCACGCCCGCGCTCGAGTATGATGTTATGGCCCGTACTCTCACTAAACCCATACCAACCCCCACAACCACCCACACCTTTTCCGGGACTTTTCCAATTGCTCAAAGACCGAATAAACCGATTTCCGGATGTCTGACATATATTCCGAGGTTCCGTGTTTCCGAACCTCCGAAGACTCCGAAGCCAAGGTTCCGATACTTTGATAACTGACGCGCAGGACCATCGCGTACCTTACTTCCTTGTTCTCCTTTATATTGACCCCCTTGTACTTCCTTTTCCCTTGTTTTATTACCGGCAAAAGATAGTACAAGACAGTCGCATGTATATAGTCTCCCAGTCAACTAGACTGTTCGCTAGTACGAATATCAACTTAGTCTCCCTCACACTTTCCATCCGAACTGACCTCTGGTTTCCGAACATTCAGGAAACAAGGACTTCAGGAAACCTCTCGGAATCACCGGGAATAAACTTAGAGGCACCTAGCTAAGCCCCCGACATGCAGATTTAACAGTATATTCGTACTTACACTCCTAATCATCACGACCCCGAGACCCCCATGAACACGTATTTGGCCCCCAAAATGGGCAATATGATGGCCAACCCAGGCCAACCTGTGACCCCATCCAGTGGCAGCAGGGC
>QLPI01003111.1:0-20987 GCA_003314275.1 Chroogomphus rutilus | reverse complement strand
AAAATTGTGCTGAAAAGGCCCAAAAATTTGGCCACATTAAAAACTCGTTGGAAAAACTTCAGAACACGTTTTTTGGATGTATTTTGACGTTCTGATTCTGAATATAACATTAGTTTGGCACTAAAAATTCTCGATCGCTCAAAACCAAATTGGTTGAGTTTGCTTGTCTGGTACTGTAGTCGCATGGGCATTGGTTGCTTTGGGGCATTCAGCGACTTTGTCATCACTGGTGGTGCAAAGGAGACACAAATTGTTATCCATGCGTCTTTGTCGTTCTTTTAGGAGGAGCTTGCCATCCTTACCGAGGTTCTTAGTGTACTTGGGTGGGTTTGGCTAAGGAGTTTTATTGTCCTTGCCCTTCGATTGGTTTGAATTGTCCTTGTTGCCACTGTTATTGTTGCTGTTACCTTGCTAGCGGTTGTCCAGGGTGGATCTGTTGCCAGGCTTGTCCGATTTCGATTCTTTCTTTGGCTCATTACTACCCTCCTGAGCTTATTCAGCCTTTTGTTCCCAATACCTCATGTCAATCCTTTGAATGGGGTTTCGAAGGTCATCAAGGGTGCGGGGTTTGTCGAAGTGGATGAGGCCATCCTTGATGCATTTCAGCAGTGCCGTATATGCCTTGCAGAGGAGAGCATTGTCATTGTAATCAAGGAGAGCTGAGAGCCTGTAAAATTCTACAAAACACCTAGTAGCCTTATGATTGTCCTGCATGGTTAGCTTCTCAAGAGCTAGCTCAGCATTGGCTTGTTTGTCCCATAAGCCAAAGTTGATCTGTAGCTCATCAATGAATAGCTCTAAATTGCTTGTCCAATGAGGTTCTGTGTTGGGATTACTGGTCAGGTAAGGCTCAAAACATTCTAAAGCTGTTCCCTTCAGATAGGAGACCATGTAGTTGACCTTTTGCCTATCATTGGGAAATGAGTTGGGCTGGGTGCAGAGGTTCATTCTGCAAAGAAAAATAAAACCTTTTAGCTTTTTCAGGTTGGTCCCATCAAAGGGTTCTGGCTCACAAATTCTGGCAGCTTGACCATCCTGACGATGCTGTCGGGCCATTCTGCTGAGTTTGAGGATTGCATTTTAAAGGTCATTGTTGTTGGCCGGGTTTACAGGGGCCCTGGCCTGAGGAGCTGGCCCAGCTTACAGAGCCTGCCTGGCCTGTGGGGCTTGCCTGGCTTAGGGAGCTTGCCTGGCTTGCAGTGGTATAGCTATGGGTTGAGGAGGCATGGCTACAGGGGTACGGGAGGGTTCAGGTATGTTGGCCTGCCGATCTTGTTGAGGCTGTCCTTCAGCTTCAGTACCTGTGTGAGAGTGTACTAAGCCGAGTTCGTCCTTTACCAAGTGGAGTTCCTGGTTGCCATTTTCATCATCTATGTACTCTATGTCGTCATCGACCACTTCTTTGATGCATGACTCTTGCTCAAAGAGGGAGGCAAGATGCTGTAGTTCGATTGGCAGTGGTGAGATATAACTGATATGGAGGGGTGGGGTGCCAGAGGCACCATGCGCCCTTCATTGTATGACTATAGAGGTGAGCCAGCTGTCTTCAGCATGGGTTGAAGATCTAGTTCATGGGGGCATAATCGTAAGAAGTGAAACATGGGAAGTAGTTTGATTCTGAATATACTGTCAGGCACCAAGAATGCCGATGATGTGTGGGCTGAGTACTATTGCAATAGTACTGACTTCACGATGCTGGCAGGAATTGGCCAAGTCCTGCAGACCAATTGGAGTGGCTTGGCTTCAACATACTGGTGCATTGCACCCTACTTTCTGTGCATGCCACTGATTTGGAACAGAAGAGATACTTGGGAGAGTGCCGAGAGTGTTGGCCTGAGTAGGGGACTTCAGACAGGAGGGAAGACAAGAAGACATAAGCCAAGTCAATATTCAGAATGGAGAACTATCTACATACATGCACTACTTATATAGGTTAAGAAGTGAGATGTGGAATCAGGGTGGCATAAGATATGGAGAAACAATAAGGTATGTAGAGCATGTGGAGGTATTGTCCACAATGATCAAGAATAGAACAAAGAAATGTAAATGAGAATAGAACAATGGAAATGTGGTCAAATAAGATAATAGGAATGTGACCAAGAATAAGATAATAGAAAATGACCGAACATAAAACAATAGGGTCATGGCCGAGGATAAAACAATAGAAAATGTCCTGAGGTGAAACAGGCTGAGAAATAAATAATAAATGGGGTTGGAATAATGGAAAATGAATGAGGGAAGAGTGGATGAGGGATAGGATGGGAGATGTGGATGATGAATGTGCCGAGCCAAGACCAACATACTAAGTGACTTGTGTGTGGCTTGGTCACTTGCACATGGAATTAGACTGATTGTTTGGTCCGCACTACTGAGTGAACCGATGCTTGGTATGTGTACTTCACAGAGAACTAAAACAGTGGGACACCACCCAGCCCTGTTCTTCTACCCTAGGCCTGACAAGGGTCCTAGACCCTACCCACAAGGCTCTTCTGAACTGGTAAGGGGATCCAAAAGAGAATAGAGTGAGGATCCCTCAACTAAGCATCTAACTATATAGCTATTGACTGTGACATGAGTAAGTCATGTCATGGTAAGAATCAATAGAGGGAGGAAGGTAGAAAGATATATAGGAAAAGAATGGACATTAGTAGACAAGAGGCTGTCCTCTATGTTAAGTACATGCTACCGAGCATCGGTGCACTCGGCAGTACTGACCAAACACTAAATATTTAATTCCATGCACAGGTGACCAAGTCATTACAAGTCACTTACATAGTATGTCGGTCTCAGCTCAATACATCCATCATTCACATTCTCTTCTATTCATCATCCATTATTCCCACCCTATTTATTCTTCTTTGCCCTATTCCATTTCACCTCGGGATATATCCATTGTTTTATTTTCGGTTGTGACCCTATTGTTTTATGTTTGGTCACATTCTATTGTCTTATTTCTGGTCACGTCCTTATTGTTTTATGCTCAGTCATATTTCATTGTCCTATTTTTTGCCATACTCTATTGTTTTATTCTTAACTATGTCTACTGTTCTATTTTTGGTTATGTTCTACATGCTTTCCATACCTTATCCCCTTTTTCATACCTTACACTACCCTGTTCCACATCCAGTTCTTAACCTATATAAGTAGCATATGGAGTATGGATGTAGATAGTTCCTCATTCTGAATATCAACTTGGCATACACCTCTTGCCTTCTCTTATCCTCCTGTCTGAAGTCCTTACTTGGGCTGACACTCTTGGCACCCTCCCAAGTTTCTCCCCTCTCTGAAATCAGTGCCATGCACAGAAAGTACGGTGCAATGCACAAGTACATGGAAGCCAAGCCACTTCGATCAGTCTACTGGACTTGGCTGATTGCTAATTCCCCTGCCAGCATCTTGAAGTCAGTACTTTTGCATTAGTACTTGGCCCACACATCATCAGCATTTTTGGTGCCTGACACTCTAACACCTTGGCTGATCCAACCACTGACCTTAGCCCATCACTTGCTTCAGTTAACAACCTCAGTTCTTTGAATACTTTAGTTGTTGGCATTGGGGCCTTGACTCTTGGTTCTTATTTTGGTCTCATTTCCCCATCCCACATCTTACTTCAACTAGTTTTCCATTCCTATATCTCTGTTGAGAATGCAGGCAGAGTGGGATTCTTGTTTTTAGGATAAAGAAATCCAAAAATGTAATAAGAATAGAATCAGACCACTGCTATCATAAGAGGAGGGAAAAAAAGAATAAAAAAAGGGAAAGAGAGTTCTTAAGCTATAATTTCAAAAACCTGATGTATTTCATTCTAGATATTGTATATTTATAATGAAGTACTATAGGAGTGAGGGGTTGTAATAGTTCATGTGAAAAAGGTGTATAGGGGGAATAATAACATGTATTAATTGGATAGGGAAGGATGATGTAAGAAAAGTATCATAGAGGTTTGGAATATTAAGAGAAAAAGGGAAATAGAATTGGATATCATGATTCATGTATATAGAATGTATGTGAATAATTGTTGGGGATTAGGGAATGCTCCCTAAGGTTTCTAGTCATTTTCTGAACCGGATCAGCATACAGGATCCAAACCTCTCCTCTTAAAAAAATCCTACCATAAATCTGTCTTGACTACCAAAAAATATTATAATATTTTGGCTAGTCATTTAAGAGTCAAATACTTCTAGTAATTAACTCTTAACCATCAAACACTCCAAGTCCAAGGAAAACCTCAAAACATCTGTATTTTCACCTATCAATACATGGACCCACAATGTACAACAACATTGGTGTCAATTATCTAACTTATGGAAAATAGCACCAAACTCTTGACTCAAGTTCTCAGTCCATAATATACAATAAATTCTTGGGCTTATATAATGGATATTACATATAAGGTCAGCCCAGAAGCATGGCTTATATAATACTAATATTTTGTGACTTGACCAGTCACAAGAGTACCAGCTGTGAGAATTTTTTTTCTTTTATTGTCTGTGACTACAAGGGTGAAACATGTTGGGTACATGTGCAGTGCATGTACGGTACGTGCAGTGCATTTACAGCATGTGTGGTGCATTTACGGCATGTGCGGTGCATGCATGTACAGTGGATTTGTGTTGTACGTGTGCACATACAGCACTTGTATGTCATATGTGCATGAATGACACTGTGGGTTGGGCCAGGTTGCGGGTGCTCTTGACTTGACCTGCACCCAAACCCAAGGGCACCTGACCCAGTGACCTATGTTGGTTGGCCTAACCCATGCCATTCCCTAGCAACAACAACAACAATGGCAGTAAGGACAATGTGAACCAATCGAAGGGCAAGGGCAAGGACAATAAAAATCCTCAGCCAAACCAGACAAACTATGCTAACAAGCTCAGCAAGGACAGCAAGCTTCTCCCAAAGGAACACCAGAGGCATATCAACAACAACCTGTGCCTCCTTTGTAGCACTGATAACCACAAAGTTGCTGACTGCCCCAAATCTACCAGCCCCCAAAGCTACCTTTGGCATGGCTCAAGCAATGGGAGAAATGGCTCCCAAAAAGATATGTGATAGCAGTCAACCTAACTCTGAAGTCCTGTCAGGCACTGGGAATGCCAACAATGCATGGGCCAAGCACTATAGTAATAATGCTGACTTCACGATGCTGGCGGGAAGTGGCCAAGTCCTGCAGGCCGGTCAGAGTGGCTTTGCTTCAATGTACTCATGCGTTGTGCCCTACTTTCTGTGCGTGCCACTGATTTGGGACAGAAGAGATACCCAGGAGAGTGCTGAGAGTGTTGGCCCAAGTAAAGGACTTTAGACAGGAGAAGGGAGGGCAAGAAGGCATAAACCTAGTTGATATTCAGAGTGAAGAACTATCTACATACATTCGCTACTTACTGTATATAGGTTAAGAAGCAAGATGTGGAATAAGGAATAGAGAACAATAAGAGTATGCAGAGCATGTGGAGGTATTGTCCACAATGATCAAGAATAGAATAGGGAATGTGGACGAGAATAAAACAATGAAAATAAGGTAATAGAAATGTGGCCAAGAATAGGATAATAGAAAATGACCAAATATAAAACAATAGGGTTGTGGCTGAGGATAAAACAATAAAGAAATGTCCAAAGGTAAGATGGGCCGAGAAATAAAGAGTAAATGGGGTGGGGATTAATGGATAATGAGTGGGGAAGAGTGGATGAGGGATAGGAATGGGGAATATGGATGATGAATGTGCCGAGCTGAGACCGATATGCCAAGTGACTTGCATGTAGCTTGGTCACTTGCACATGGACATAGACTGATCGCTTGGTATCGTGGACTTGACAAGTCCCTAGTTATCAAGGTTGAGATCTAGACTACTGACACTGCTAAAGTCAAGTGGGGAATAGCCCTTGTAGACTGTGAAGCTATAGGATAGTTTATGAACCAAGTATATGCTGGCTCATGACTTAAACACTTCAGAGGCTGATTTTTCTAGTGTACTATATGGATGGATCTCTGAATGAGACTGGGTCCATCTGATATCAACAACATTGATGATTTGCCTTAGGCCTATAACCATTTCAATAAGTGTTTCTAATTTACTGACTGCTGCAGCCATATCATTGATGTGCACAGTAACCAGTGAATTGCTGCAAAATCATTTCAATATGGGTGGCTGATAGTACCAGAGTCAAAAATATATAGAGTGGAATAAATGTCAGTAGCATAGTCAGTTTGTGAAGCTATAGTATCATTCCAGTCAACTGAACAGGTAGGAAGTTCATAAAGGATGGTGCAGGAATCAGAGCTACTGTCATTAGATATTTCTGTCATAGTAGCATGAACTTGTTCTATATTCTTCCATTTTCCCTTCTAATCATTTGTCTTTGCTTTTGCCTTTTTCCACCATTCAGGTGCTTTGCCTATATGTACTTCCCCCACCTTCTATTCAGTACTTCTCAATACTGTGACTGGAGCATTGGCATTTGTAGATGTGGTATGTTTTTATGGCTTCTATTACTTGGCAGCAAGTAACTTTCCCCTGTTTTGATTGAATCATGATGCTAGGTGATCTTGTCAGACTTGAATATTTTGGATAAGGAGGTCATATTCCCTGTCATGATTTTGAAAAGCCAGTCAAACTCCCCATCTGTCATCATGTATCAGGTAATGGCCATTTCCTCCTTAGTGGGCAGTGCTATATCATAGTTGATTTCAATCAAGTCTTTATTCACTGTGATGAATGCTGTCTACAAGGCATTAAATTTTGATATAGCATCACTTTGGTATATCTTTGCCTTTAACCATTTCCAAGCCTCTTGTGCAGTAGGCAGACTCTTAATCTTTTGGGGATAGTGAATTGTCTACAATTTGACAGACGGCACCACTAATATTATGATCATTCATATAGGTGTAGTCATCAATTTTTGTGGTATCTGTCAGGGTTAGTGATTGGCACAGGTAACCCCCGGGTATATTATGTCTACCCGTACCCGTACCCGCGAAAACCCGTACCTGTGTGTTACAGGTACGGGTTTTCACGGGTATGCTTATATAAGCATACCTGCCAAAACCCACCTGCAGGTACGGGTTTGGGCCGGGTTGGAAATCCTGACCCTGACCCTTACCCGTGCTACCCATATCCGCTACCCACGTAGGTTTCCAATACCCACACCAATCACTAGTCAGGGTCTTGCTATCTATCCCTTTGATATAGGTCCATAAGCCATAGCTTCTAAGAACAGATTGACATTTTCTGGATCATAGTATCTAGCCATTGGCAGTGAATATCCTGACATTTTTCAGTTTGATTTCTGCCATTCTGTTATTTGATGGTTGTTACTTTGCACTGTAGGAATGTATTTATCTTAGAATGTTGATGGGAAGCACATAACCTATAGAAGTCTGGATGATATCTCAGTTGTGTAAGTAAAGTGACTGTATATATTATTAATACCTGGATGATATCTATATAAGGACTGTATGTAAGTATGTTCATATGATATATAATAGATATATTACCTCAGTCATGTAAGTAATGTGACTGAGGGAATAAAACACTAGCTACTGTATTGTTATGGTCTGTGCCCTCTGATCCGATCTAACTCAGCCATGTGACCGTTCCTACCATTTCTGAGGACTTTCCGATCACAAATATTGAACACATGATCCTCCACTCACCCATCTGTAATTCCATTCCAATGATCTGAAGTTCTGTGATCTGAAGTTCCACAATCTGAAGTTCTGCAATCTGAAGTTCTGCAATTTGAAGTTTTGTGAACTGAAGTTCTATGATCTGAAATTCTGCGATTCCTGCAGCTCTACAATTCTGCTTTCATGGTGGGTGCCTCAGAGTTTCCCACATACCTTACTTTCCTTGTTCTTTTGTTTTCTATTAGCCCCTTGTATTCTTCCCTCCCATTGTCTTTAGACATAGTCTACATACTGTATATATAAACCTCCAGTCTACTGGACTGTTTGCTAGTTGGAATATTAACTTAATTTGCATCCTAGTTTTCTGACTTAGTTCTTAGCCTAATTCTGTATGTGTGTTTCTGACTTTCTGAAATTAGGAACAGATGATCGAGGAGGGTGCAACATATAAGTTGAAGCCAAGTCCCTTCAACTATGAACACATTGTACAACTAGTCATCTAAGTCCTCGTTACAAGCTAACCAACTGTTAAATCCATGTGTCAGGTGCTTAATATAATACTATTAAAGAGGATTCCATAGGCTTCCGAAGGGGTTCACAAAGGGGGTCAAGTTTCTGGAGTCATAGGGGGTCGAAGCTCGTATGTTTCAGACAGGGGGTGGAAGCAAAAGAAGTGGACGATAAAGTACCAGAGACTTAGAGTGGGGATCAATCGCGTTGTTGAACTTTTACGACTAGTCGTTCAGGTGTTTGAAGTCAGAGGGACTTGGCTTCAACTTATGTGTTGTGCCCTCCTTGATCGTCTGTCCCTAATTTCAGAAAGTCAGAAATGTGCAAGAGACTAAGTTGGAACTTAGGATGCAAATTAAGTCGATATTCATACTAGCAAATAGTCCAGTCGACTGGGGGTTATATACATGTAGCTACTCCTTGTATTATCTACTGTCCGGTTAAAAGACAAGGGGAGGGGAAAATATAAGGGGTCAATAGAAAAGCAAGAACAAGGGAGTAAGGTACACGATGATCTTGCAAGAGGCCTATCGCAAGAGCGGAACCTTGGTTATGGAATCATGGGAAGCCAGGATTGTAGAACTTCAGATTGTTGCAACGGAATCACAAGCAGGTGGTCGAGGGGCCTGTTCCAGATGTTATGGCCAGAAAACTCCTAGAAGGGGTGCAGATAGTTGCAGGAATTAAAATGGGTTTATTTGGGGGTATGAGCCATAACACCAACAGTCTAAGTACTGGTGATTCATCATCTGCCTTCCATCTCTTCCATCCTATGACAATCCGACCCTCTGACCTACAGTGACTTACAAAACCGGTCCAATGTTTGGCACTTTTCACTTGCTCCAACTTTTATGAACCAAATAAAAATCTATAAAATCTGAGAATATTCTCACAGATACCCCTGCATCTCAGCTTTCAATTGGTCTCCTCATGTTTATGTAATAATTTTTATTGGTTGAGATATTGCAATTTTTTGACAATGACTCATTGGACCAGTTTTGTTGCTCTTGTCTAGATGATCAAAAACTCATTATAATTAATATTTGGTATATCCCCTCTTTGCCTTCAGCATAGCTAAAACCCTCCTAGGCATACTCTCAATCAATCCCTGACATACTGAAGGCTCTATCTTGTCCCAAACTTCCTGTATCCTCTCCCAAAGCTCTATCATCCCTCCTGGTGGCTGAGTGTACTCTCCAAGCTTCCTCTTCAGATGACTCCACAGATGCTCAATTGGATTAAGATCTGGAGACTGTGCTGGCCATAAAAGAACCTCAAAATGGCTGTTTGCAAACCATTCCTTGGCCTTTTTGCAGGTATGCTTTGGATCATTATCCTGTTGAAAAATAATGTCAGCAGAAGTTTTACCATAGTGCTCCAGATTGGACTGAAGATCCTCCTCCAAAATCTGGACATAGAGATCCCCATCCATCCTTCCATCAATCTTGACAGCATATCCTGGCCCATCACATGTCATACAGCCCTAAACCATCACAGAACCTCCACCAGATTTTAACGTTCCCTCAACCAGTCTATTACTCAGCCCCTCTCCTGCCTTCTTCCAAGCCCATTTCTTGCCATCTGACCCTAGCCTATTGACCTTTGTCTCATCTGACCATACAACCCTCTTCCAGTCCTCTACAGTCCAATGCTGGTGAGCAACAGCAAAATCTACCCTCTCCTTCCTGTGTCTCTGGGAGAGTATAGGCTGTTTCTTCTTCACCACAGCCTTTAATCCAGCTTCTTTCAGCTTTCTGCACACAGTTTGAGTGGAGAGAGGTGCATTGATGATATCCTGAACGGTCCTGGTAACTTGTACTGCATTTTAAGCTTTTTGAGAGCTGATAAGGTGGACAGCATGTCGAATATTAGCAGGAGAAAGCTTGGATGGGTGTCCTCCAACAGCTTTTGGGAGGTCAGGGTGGTGCTTAGAGCAAAGTCTGCAGATGGTGGCATGGCCTACACCAGTAGAGAGTTGAATATGGGAGGTGGAATGGCCAGCATCAAGCTGAGAAAGGATATAGTCAACTTGAACAGGAGAGAGGCATTTTATGGTTTGTTGAAGAAGATTGTTATGGTCTATTTGTTCAATGTTGAACTATTTAGTACAGGACCAAGACAGCTAATCCTACTTCTCTAAAGCACACTCTATTCCTCCTGTATACACTTGTGCTCCATGCCAGCCAACCCCAATCCCCCCAGCATCCTACCAATGCAGGGAATGGGGATGCTTGGGCTTTATGTAACTGTACAAATTGGTGATTGGTATATTCATGTCACCTCTTGCATCTGTAAGGGACAAAGAAAATGCCTCAGCTCTTCGATTCTGAGGGATTACTCAACAAGCACCCTCACTGATGCTCACCTTTCTCAAGTCAAGGTTTATTCCCCCCGAGGAACACATAGATTGTGTATTGGAGTTCAAATGTTCGGGAATAATAATGCATGGTAGCTCTCTTAAAAGATGGTGGTGTCTATGGATCAAACAAAGAGTGTGCACTATAGGTTCCCAAGACAAGGCTATGGCAATATCAGATTGACCGCTGGCCAACAGAACTGTGTGGTGAAACTCGTGACAGGTACAAATACAACCCATCCATTCCAGTGTTTAGAACCAGTCTGGGACCCCATATATTTGTGCTTTTCCAGGCTGAATGTCATTTGCAGTACCTGTCAAGATTTTTCTTTCCCAATAGCTTCATTACACACCCAAGTTCATAATCATCTTTAACATAATAATATGAAGTCCTTAGAACAGAAGATCACATCTGGTGCAGCCAGACTACTTGTCAAGCCCCCGATACCAAGCTCCGGTTCACTCGGTAGTACCGACCGAACAACCCTTGCCTTTTAGTCCCACACACCAGTGACAAGTCATCCCTCGCCAGTACATGGTCTCGGTCCGGTACATTTGGCTCATCGTTTGGTTCACTTTCCTCATCCTGTCCCCTCTATCCTTTGTCATTCCTTCATTCCCCTTCCTTCCCCTTGCCTGTTTACCCTCAGGACATTCACTATTCGTTGTCACTCGGCAGTGGCCCTATTGTTTTATGTTCAGCCACTCTCTATTATTCTATTTTCACTCACTCTTTTGTTCTCGGTCATAGTTCATTGTTCTATTCTTGCCCACATTCCTTATTCTATTTCTGATCATTGTGGACAATACCTCCACATGATTCTTCATACCTTATTGTTCTCCATTCCTTGTGCCACTCTGTTCCACATCTCACTTATTAGCCTATATAAGTAGCCAATGTATGTAGATAGTTCTTCGTTCTGGAAATCAACTAGGTTTATGCCTTCTTTTCCTCCCTTCTCCTGTCCCAAGTCCTTTACCTGGGCCGACACTCTCGGCACCCTCCCGGGTATCCCTCTGTCCCAAATCGGTGGCACGCATGGGAAGTAGGGCGCAATGCATGAGCACGTTGAAGCCATGCCACTACTTCTAGCCTGCAGGACTTGGCCCTTACCCGTCCGACCCCTTCGGCTTTCCCGAAGCCTGTCAGTATGTCCGGAGCCTGACACTACTAATGAGGATATAATCAAAGAACAAGAGGCAATTCTGTTGTTGTAACCTGAGCAATTATTGTGGCCAATGCAATATATATATACAGGAAAGCATATGAGTATTGTGGCCTCTTCAAAGAATATTCAAGGCCCATTGAACAAGCAAGGGAACTTTGCAACAAATGAATGCCAGGCAGGCTTGGATGAAATGTGCGCTCAGAAAGGAAGCGACATGACTTACAGAGATGTGTATATGGGATTCTGCTGGTGGGAATAGTAGGTGGACATAGTAAACCGCACATGTGATTGATAAGGGAAGGTTCAGAGCTACTTCTAGGAAAGGTGAGTGACAATGGAGGGTGGTGCATTTGTTATTTGAAAGGCAGTGGTGCTTCTTGTCTTCAGATTACTATGCCATGATAAAAGACATTTGAGATGGAGGCACAGTCGATGAGCTCCTCAGCAGGATCACAAACCGGGTTGCAGTCTCTGTTACAATGATATGTCTAACAGCATGGTATGATAGTAAGGATTTGCAAGACTTGCTTCTTGAATTTATGCTAAGACCACCGTTTGAAACAGGCCATGAGTAGCATGACACCAGCACACTCAGCTACAGGAATGACCTAACAAGACTATGAATGTCTTACAGTAAATTTCTCATGCCCCACTTCCTGAGCCCTGTGAATCCATGGCCAAGGCAAGGCTAGGTTTCAGGGCATGATGTTCGGGCCATAACAATAATACAGAGTGGGCTCAATAGGCAAATCACATTCAACTACTTAATTGATACATGTATATGTGCTGCCGTTCTAGTGCTGGCATTGCTTCTATCAGCAGACCTTGCCAACTCAACACCTTCATCTATGATTTCTACCCCACTTTCCCCCACCGTCAAATATGTACCATCGCAAGTCTTTCCGTTCAATCCATGATCCAGATCTCCATCGAGGAGAATACACCAAGACTGGAAACCAATCACCATTAGTTACCGTGCTTGATGATTTATGATGTTGGACTCCAAGACCTGAACAAATTTACATTTTCCACTGCAGGTGAAATGGGTGATATAAATATATCGATCCACCAACAGTATGTGTAGTAATCACAATTAGCCTTCATGTCCATCCTGCAAATGTCAAATTATTCAAGAGTTCTAGGCATATGTTGATGATCTCTTGGATAATCTTTGATGTGCTTTACAACATTGGGGATCCACCATAAATCCATCAAATGAGGGATGAATCATGTTGACATGATCGTGCTCAGTGGGCTGAAAATCTGAATTAAATGGACATATATCATGTCTATACAAGGAGGCAGTGCTAGCTGTGGAGAGCAAATTTTGGAGGAGGGCTGCAGTGACAAGAATATCGTCTCTTGTGGGCCTCTCCTCCTCGCTGAGAAGATCATGGAACATCTTTTTCCTGGTCAGGAGAGGAGCCGGACTTGTGAGCATATCAACTGTGTCAGCCACCTCCTGGGATGCTCATCCCTCGGTGTGATATATCACACCGAAGCTTATTTGGATAATCCATCCCACTGTTCAAAACTCTTGAGCTGAGTTCAGTTGGCCATGGAGTGCTGAGCCAAAAATATCCGTGCATGTTCTCAATCTCTAACATTAATTAATGACAAATGAGTCAAGTATGGGGACAGCCCAGAGGAAGCTAGAGTAATCACAAAGTCTAGGAGAACAATAAATATGTTTTCAGCATTATATGATTTATTGGAAAGCAAATTAGGGCTGGACAGGATTAAGATCTACAATAACAACCTGGCCTGAAGGATATCCAAAACATGCTTTGGATTTAGAAAATGAATGTGTGAAAAAGCCACGAAGCTCAGGTGGGAAATAGCAAGGTACGAACGGAGGGTCTGTGAGAATCCAGTCCTTATTGAAAGATAGGGACCCAAGCTGCTCCTCTGGGGCAACGATTTGAAATGCACCTGGGAAGATGTGGGTAACTCGACTTCCGTCTGGCAATGCGATGGATGCGGATTCGGCCAATGGAGTCGATTCACCGGTGATGAAATTCCAGATATGCACTGAATGATATAATGAACCCAAGACAACTCGCGTTCCACCAAACGAGAAAACAACAGATGTCACCCAAGAGAAATCTTCCTCGAGTATATGCTCTGCAATCCCGGTTGTCGAATTCCATATCCGGACTGATCTGTCTTGGGAGGCAGACACAACATGTGCACCATCAGCGGAGAAAGCAACACACCACACGGCATCTGAATGGCCCTCAAGAATGTGCTTCACCTTCCCTGTCGTGGCATTCCAAATCCGGACACAGTGGTCCTTTGAACCAGAAACCACACGTGTCCCATGAGGTGAAAATGCAACGCACCGCACCCAATCTGAATGGCCCTTCAGTGCGTGCTTTAACTTGCCTGTAGCCACACTCCATATCCGCACCGACTTGTCGTGCGAACCAGACGCGATTCGCTCCCCATCAGGGGAGAAGGCCACGCAATTCACATCACCAGCATGACCCTCGAGCACACGCTCGACCTCTCCGGTGCTGGCATTCCAGACCCGAATTGAGTTGTCTTTTGACCCAGAAACGACCCGTGCGCCGTCAGGCGAGAATGCTACTGGCCACACTGTACTGGAATGTCCCGTCAGTCGGCGTTTTCTCTTGCGCGGAATCACATGCAAAACATGGGATATCTTGGATGAGATCCGTGTTCTTTCACGTGAGACTGTGCCCGATACGCGGTCTGGCTCCAATTCGCTAACATTCCAAATCCGGACAGAGCAATCGACCGACCCAGAGACGATCCGTGTCCCGTCACAAGAGAATGCAACAGACCACACTGTACTTGCATGTCCCTTCAGCACGTGGTCTATTCTTCCAGTCCCCGCATTCCAGATACCGATCGAAGAGTCACCGAAGCCAGCCACAATTCGTGTCCCGTCACATGAACAGGCAACAGAGAACACCACACTGGGATGATCGTCCAGTATGTGCTCCATCTCCCCACTGGTAGCATTCCAGATACGGACTGATCCATCATGGGAACCAGACACAACACGTGACCCGTCGGGGGAGAAAGCGACAGACCACACCCAAAGTGAATGACCCTCCAATACGCGCTCTATCTCTCCCTTTTCTCGGTTCCAGATTTGCACTGTCGTATCTTGCGACCCAGACACGACACGTGTTCCATCGGGCGAGAAAGCCACAGACATCACCCAATCGGAATGTCCCTCTAGTTCCCACTCTGTCTCCCCGGCACCAACATTCCAGATCCTGATGGACTTCCACGACCCAGACGCAACACGCATCTCATCAGGTGAGAGAGCCACAGACTGCACTCCATCCGAATGTCCCTCATATATGCGCACCGTCTCTCCTGTATTTGCATCCCAGATCCGCACTGACGCGTCACCCGAACCAGAGACGACACGTGTCCCATCACCCGAGATGGCAACAGAATGCACCATTCCCGAATGCCCCACCAGTATGCGTTCCAACTCGCCCGTAGCCGTGTCCCAAATACGAACAGACTCGTCTTTTGACCCAGATACAACTTGGCTGCCGTCACTAGAGAACATCACAGAGAATACCTCTGCACGGTGTCTCATGACATGCTCGTATGTCAGCCCCCATGAATCTGCCAGACCCATGACGACTTTAGCTTGAGGTCCGCTGCATAAGGATGTTGCATATTTCTGTCGGAGTAGGCACTGTCTAGGAATCCATGTCAACGCCGAGCGATAGGTGTTGAGGCAGTGGTGGCTGATTGCCTCAAATCCCATCTGGAGGCATCGACGAGCATCATCGAACAGCAACCCGTGATGATTGTGTATTATAGGATATTGCTGCCAAATTGGTGAGCCAGAATTCATCTCCAACCGGTGAACTCACCGATATTGCCTTTTTTGCCTTGCGAAGGGACTTGACGCCGGATTCTAGCTCGCCAAACGCACTCAGGCACTCGAACCAGTGCAAGAGATGGTTATCGGCGAACTCAGAAACAGCATCGAGCATCGTTGACAATTCAGCAGGGGACAACGCTTCTAGAAAATGAAATGCCCAATGCACGCACGAGTATCGGAGGGCCTCCGGAATGACGCCAGGATTTGTGATTTCATGGGGGAGTATCCCAATATTGCCTTCAACCAACTCACAAATATTACGATGAAGCGACTTATTCATAAGTCCAAGACAGTTGATGGCCAATTTATGGTGTGCATTTGATACATCTACGCTGTGTGCTGGGCAGCGCTTGGGATCCACGATGAATTCACGGAATGAGGCATGAAAGATGTTGACGTGTCCATCATTGGTAGAGGGAATATGGATTACCGAACGAAATCGAGATAGGTCAATTTCAACCTGATCAGGTGTCTTCTCTAACAAAGAAGCAATCCCAGAGATGGTCAATGGGGTTTGAACACAGACCACCGCGGCAAGCAAATCGTGTCTCGCCATCTTTTCCGTGTCAATCAGGAGATTCCTGAATGCCCCGTCCATAATCAAATTGTAGAAACTGTCCAGAGATGGGAGAGGCAATGCTGATCGTGTGAGTTCAGTAACACGCGTCCTGGGATTCACGTCCATGTCATCAATATACCGCACGGCGGTGGCAGCGTATATGAATAATCCATCTGATTGGTCAAGAAGACTCTTTACTTCAGATTCGGCTGGCCAAGGAAGGTTAGGTTCAGAATATCTGTGCTTGGTGGCTATTTTGGACAGTGAAGATCTCAGGTATGTTTCAATATCGGTTTGTTTGTCATCGGTTAATGATCCTCTATGAAGTGAAAATTCTTGAAGAGAAGGTGCAGGACTATGAAGGAAGGAAGTGATGATCCATGTCTCAGGTCGGCTTGTAATGAAGAACTTCAGAGGTAGGTCCACTACACCATTGAGGATTGTCTTTATCAATAGTTCTACTCTCCTAGGTTCAGAGTGTTAGAACCAATGGAATTTTTGAGTAATTACACATATTTTCCTGTTCACTTCAACACTAAAGCCCAAATAACTCCACCAATTCTATCCCCCTCAAAGCGCAACTTTTCCCATGTTTTACAGACAATATAAAGAAGCTACAGAAATATTGTCATGATTATAGGGACGGTTTTGGACGAATACCACCTACATGGCCTGGTGCCTGACCCAGGGATCAAACTGTTCTTCAGGGCTGATGGAAGGGATATCATTGATGGGCAAGCAGATTTTAATAATGAATGTTTTCTTTCTATCTTTTTCCAGGGCACGGCCCAAATCTTTCCTTTGCCCATATACCCACGTTCCATCACGCACCCGACCGTATCAGAACGGACTCCGGTTTTACTCGGAGAAGATTTCAAGTAACATAGCTTTCCTTTTCTTATAAATACTCAACTGTATCTAGACAAACAATAGACAAGTAGAAACTACCTTTCTACATCCCCACTCTCACTAAACCTCGAGATAATCTCAAAACTCCCTTCCGCGCTGAACCGAAGGTTAAGCGCCGGGCATCGCACTTTCCTATTTCGGATGAAAACACCAGAAACTCGTCGTACCAATACCTGGATCGAGAGTTAAGTTCCCAATACTAAATACCATTTTTATATTTCACTATCTATTACTTCTACCTTGTGAGAGGACCACAATTCCATAAACCGGCGCTTTGGCGCCCAGGCCGGTTTCCTGGAACGGCGCCTAAGCGGAGGCCAAACCCGGGGCTCAGCTCCCAGTAGATCATCAATAGAACAACATTTTCCCTAGCGACAAATACAATAAAAATCACAATAAAATCAAGGGGATTATTCTCCTATTTATACAGCCGACACTTCAATATTCTACCCTGGGAAAATCCCACAGAATTCCAATCTGCCACACCAAACTACACAGAGCATTCATCCAAAGCATCTATAACAACAATATTGGCAAGTAGATGTTGGGTTTGTGCAAGAAGCTGAATGGGCTCTATCACCAGAGACTTGAACTGGTCGGAGAGTGAGTTGAGATCGGCCACATCAGGTGTGTTCATGAGGAGATCATGCAGGACTGCTCGGATCCTGGGGTTAGATCGAGCAAGCATATTGGCAATTGTAGGAATGATCCGTGTTGCATCGGCTAATGCTGAGCTTGAGCGGGAACAAAAAAAAATGGCTCCAAGGATCTTCTGCTCATTCAAACGCTGGCTGAGAGTGTGAACGATGCTTGTCTTTCCCGTTCCAAGCTGACCATTTAGCCAGTAGACCTTTGGAGCTGAAGCATCGTGGGCCCATCTCTCGAGGTCATCCAATATCTGTACACGCGTGTTTTCCATGCACCCTGGAAATTCGACATCTTCAGCGGCGTTGCGTGTGTTATAAGATGCTCTTTCAGCAGGTTTGAGCAAGCCTAACACATCGACTGGAGGGTCTAAAGAAATATGAGTCTGGGCGTGAAAGGCTGGTCACCGCACTTACTAGTGGTGATATTCACGTCACGTCTTGCATCTGTAATGGACGAAGCAAATGCCTCAGCTCTTCGAGTCTGAGGCATTACTCAGCAAGCACGCTCACTGATGGTGACATTTGTCCAGTCAAGGTTTATGCCCCCCGATGAAGACGTAGATTGTGGATTGGAGTGCACGAGTTCGGACATGAGAGTGTTTAGTAGCTGCCTTATACGATGGTGGTGTCGATGGGCTGAACGCAGAGACGTGGGTGTGTGCACTATGAGTTCCCAGGCCAAGGCGATGCCAGCGTCAGATTGACCCCCTGGCGAATAGGATTGTGCGCGTGGCGATACTACGCGTCTATTCCAGCGTTGAGTGTGCCCTATGAGTTCCCAGGCCAGGGCGATGACAGCGTCAGATTGACCCTGGCGAATAGGATTGTACGCGTGGCGATGCCACGCGTCTATTCCAGTGTTTTGCACCAGTCTGGTTCTCCAGGCTGACCGTGATTTGTGCTACCTCTCAAGATCTTTTTCTGACAAATAGTCTCCTTTACACATGCAAGTTCGCCAAATACGAATAGAATTATGAATTGCTCATCTGGTACCGCCAGACTCCTAACAAGGCTGTACGTACAGCACCGGAAGTAATTCTGTTGTTAGGTCGTCGATATAATACATAAGTATGACACAAGTGTATGGGTGCTGTGGCCTAATTGAAGCATCGTCAAGGTGGGTTAAATAACCAAGGGAGTATTGCAACAGATGAATGGTTACTTGGAGTGGATGAAATATGCTCTTAGCAAGAAAGAAAGTCATATGACCCAGAAGGAGGATACCCAAAGGAAAGTTTTTATGGAAATTTTAGAGTTGGAAAAGCAGGTGGAAATAGCAAACCACACATGGATCGATAAGGGAAGGCTCAGAGCTACTTATAGGAACGACGAGTGATGATGAATGGTGGTGCATTTGTTAGTTGAAAGGCAGCGCTGCTGCTTGTCTTCAGACGACTCTGCATGAACAAAGAAAAACGAGATGGACGTAGAGTCGACGAGCCGTTCAGAGACATCACGAACTGGGTTGTAGTAGCTAATACATTGATATGTCCCAACAGTATGGTATGATAGGTAGAAGAGGAAGCATTTACCTTGCAAGACTTGCTTCATTGAATTTGTGCTAAGATTACAATTTGAAACAAGCATGAGTTGCATGACACCAGCGTACTTATCTTCAGGGATGACCTACCATGACTATGGATCCCTGAAAGTAAGCTACTAATGACCCAGGTCCTGAGCCCTGTGAATCCATGGTCAAGGCTTGGCATGCCTCAGGGCATGATGTTATGTTTGGGCCATACCAACACTACAGACAGGTATCAATGACTAAAATTGTGTTTCCTATTATTATAGGAAACTCACACTCAGCTACTTAATTGATACGGTTATATTCACTGAGTCAGACAAGGGGCTGATCAATGCACAAATAAATGGGAAAACATCAGCAAAAAGCGGACAGGTTCTCATAATTCCTATGCCAAGCGGTAAAATAGAATATACATCAAGTAGGGTTCAAGTCTCTAAAGTATTGTGGTGGGGAATATAGACTAGTAATTACACTAGCTACTGTGGTACAAGGATTTATAGCTATGGGATTTGTGGTTAATATCCTACGTGAATATATGCTCCTGCAGTGGCGACATGTGGTGGCTCGATCCTATGTAAGTGCTGGTCCAAGGAGCTGGCAGGCGATGTGAAGGAGAGTCACATTGGTCGCAGTGGATGATCTACAATAATAAACTTGTTCAATAACAGTGTGAGTGTGATGTACGACACCTATTTAGTGATCCCCGTTAGGTCCATAGCCTTGAATGATGATGAGAGAGGTTTCAACCCAATGCGGCTTGACATCATGTGCATGCATCGAGTGGATATCAAATATAAGTGTGAGGGGATTTTTGGTGTGAGAGAATAGTTTTTATTTGTTGCAGTTACTATGGTTTTATACATGTAGGTCATCTGACAATAATATGATCCACAATTAGCGGATTTCATGGAGCATATGCAGGGTCAGCCCATTGTGGGTCACTCCAATGAGATCTTCTTGGAGAATGACACCTGTCAGTGGTGCCCATTGAATAGAAATCTTTTTCCCTTTGTTCTCTCTTTGTCAGTGATGGATATTCCCATCCTGAGTCGTGTCTCATGTCTGCTTCTCCTCTGTGTCAGTCATCTGTCCTTGGTGGCTGCATATATGCACCCCGGCTTCATCATTTCTTGTTCCTTTTTGTGTGAGTCCTTTCTCCTATTCATTTCCCTTTGTCCCCTTCTGTATTTCATACAATTCTTGCTCTTCCAGCCCCTACATCTCCTGATCATCTGGGTGCTTAACATGTAAGTCACTACCATTCGTGTCTCTTGCACGGTAACTACTAGTGAGTCCGGTTACTACTTTGTTTCTGTGTCAAGTGCATGTACTGAGTATCTGGTAACTCGGCAGTGCCAACTGAACGATTAGTCTAACTCCACGTGCAAGTGACCAATCCACACAAATGTCACTTGGTACGTTGGTCTTGGCTTGGCACATTCACCATTCACATTCCCTATTCCCATCCCTCATCTACTCTTCCCCACTCATTATCCACTAATCCCGCCCCGTCTACTCCTTAATTCTTGACCCGCTCTACTTTGGGACTTTTCACCATTGTTTTATCTTCAGCCATGACCCTATTATTTTATTTGGTCACTCTCTATTATTCTATTCTTGGCCACATTTCTATTATCTTATTTTCATTGTTCTATTCTCATCCACATTCCTTGTTCTATTCTGGATCACTGTGGACAATACTTCCACATGATTCTTCATACCTTATTGTTCTCCATTCCTTATTGTTAAAACTAAGCGCAGATATATTCAGTCAACTATGTGGAAGACTCAAGTCTCTATGCAAA
>QLPI01003106.1:0-21506 GCA_003314275.1 Chroogomphus rutilus | reverse complement strand
GACCATGTTGCTCATCAGGCATGACTAGCTCAGCTGGTATATATATCGGTATGCTGCGTGTTGACACGATTCAGACCATTCTTGGTCTGCTTCGTTTTGCCCCAATTTTTTTCTAACTCTTCGGGGTTTCCCTTGTTCTCCTGCGCACATTCCTCTGTGCCTGTCTTCCTTTCTTTTGATTTTTTGTTCTGACCATGTTCCTCATCCGGCGGTACTAGCTCTGCTGGTATATGTATCAGTCTGCTGCCTTTTGCCCCAATTGTTTCCATGCTTCCTTTTGTTCTGTTTTTTTTTTTTTTGCATTCCTGCGAGTTTCCTTTCTTTTTATTCTATATTCTGACATGTTCATTAGGCTGCACTAGCCATACCCCCTTGTAAATAAATTGTATCCGGTTACAGAAGGTGAAGCTGGCGTCGACTGAAGGTTTCGGACTCCGTCTTAGGGCTCAGGGTTCGACAAGCGCACACTTGCAGATGAGAAGTTAGTGAAACCATGCATTTGGATTCCTGCAGTATTTTTGATCACAGAGACTCTTAACTATTTGGTCTAGGTAGATATGCACAAAAAGCCACTTCTTCCTTGAAGCTGAGATCAATATGGTCCTGTTCTTTTGTTCCAGTTGCGCCCCATTCCAACAGATACTACTGAATGACCCTCCACATTTAGCATGTTGGTGTAAATAAGTTGCATTATAGCTTTTTGTATATCAAAGTTGTCTTTTTGTACAGGACCAGGCAGCCATACCATTTACATCGTGGGATCATTTCCACGACCGTTCTCGAGTCGTCTGGACCGCACCATCATGCGAGTTACTAATACCCAAAGCAGGCAGAGATAGTCGAAAGACAAGTGAATGAGCAATTGCGGTTATGTATCACGTACAAGGGTGGTTCTGAAATAAAATGGCTTGCCACCCTGATAATAGACAATGGATCCCAAGCATTGATTCATGAATTTTCCTACCAGGCCCATGTGACGATAAGATTGCTGTGGAATTATATTGCTGATGTGTCGATGTACGCTGGTTGGTTTCTCGGTTGACTCAACCCAAAGCCAGGAGAACACAACAATCAATGTTCAACCGCTTCTTGATATCTCTTCATTCTTCAATGAAAGCTAATGCAGAACTAGCATCGAGTGACTCGAGCTAAGCTCTTGCCTCAGAGTGCACATGGATACATTGGGAGTTGCGGTTTCTGGGATCAGAGATAGAAGACTAGGTTAGAGCGGATCGGGCTTGAGTAAATAACTTGGCATAGTCACACCAAAATCACCTGAATTACATTAAGTTGAACGAAATCAGTTTCCAGGTAGGCAGGTGTCGACCCGAAATGCCACAACTTGGCGATCAAGGTTAAACCACTGAGAGAATAAGATTACCGATATAAAATTGGGCTAGACCGGTCGGTATAGGAGTTGGTCCGATACACCACATGGCTTCTACATGTTACTTGCCGAATAGGATTGCGCCACTGATAGATGAAGGCTACTGATTTAGATTGGGTCACCTTCTATCGGGTAGGAATGTTGGCACCTTTTAAATGTTAATTGTCGATCAGGGTCCCGCACCGTTCTAATATATCGGCTATCTTGCTCAATCAGTGGTGCGACCCTGATCGCTCCTGATTGCCAAGTTAAATATAGAAGCCATCAACTTTATCCGACCCAGTCCGGTGTAACTCAATTTGATATCGGTAGTCGCCGGCGCGACCATGATCAAGAATTAACATTTAGAAGCCGGCAAGTGGCGCGACCCTGATAGCCCAGTTAAATATAGAAGCCGCTACTATAATGCGATCCGGTCCGGTCTAAGTCAGTGGCGCGACCCTGCTCGCCAAATTAAATATGGAGGCCTGACCCGATCCCGGTAATTTGACCTGATATAGGTCGACCCTGGCTACCACGTGATAAATAAACTCGCAACTCTGACAAACTCTGAGTCCCGGTCTAGCATATTCTGTTATACGCGCAACGGTTTTGTTTGATGTTGTGGACCTAAACAAACGATCTGCCCAATCTCGTTGGACACGCATTCCTGCGCATGAAGGAAAAACAACACGGTCTCCAATCAACACTTGTTCATTCCAGAGTTATGTGATAAGTGCAGGAAATTTGCCAAGCGTCTTGTTATTGACCCTGGTACCATATAGACATAATCGGTAATCATCCTCAATCAGTCATGCGCCCCTGATCGGAAGATACAATATGGACATCATAGTAATCATACTCAATCAGTGATGCGATCCTGTTTGGCAGATACAATATGGACATCATCGGTAATCATAGTCAATCGTTGATGTGACCCTGATCGGAAAGTACCGTATAGACATCATCGGTTATTGTACTCAATCAGTGATGGGACCCTGATCAGAACATACAATATAGACTTAATCGGTAATCATACTCAATCGATGATGGGACCCTGATCGCCAGGTACCACATTAACATCATCGGTAATTACACTTAATCGTTGATGCGACCCTGATCTTCGGGCGCCATATCGAAACTGTCTGTCAATCAGTGATGCGACCCTGATCGGAAGATACAATATAGATATCATCGGTAATCATACTCAATCGGTGATAGGACCCTGATTGCCAGTACCATATGTAGATTGTCGGTAATCATACTCAATCGCTGATGTGACCCTGATCGTCAGGTGCTGTTGAACCCAGGGGACCATCCCTCACATCTCCTACCATATTCCCTCATATCCCCTACCATCTTCCCTCACTTCCCCTCACTCAGCATCTCCAGCCCGGACTCTCACGCACCGACATGTGCGTACCGGATTCACATTGCGTATATACGCACGCGCGTGCATCTCCACTCGCGTCTATTCCAAACGCGTCACCAGTGACACGCGTCACTGATGATGCGATGCACGCGCCTCTGAGTAGGGCCGTGCATACAGATCCACTACATAACAAACATGTATTTACTACCAAAATTTAATCACAAAAATTCCCACTTTTCCTCCCCATTTCTGTCCTATATTTAGAATCAGTAAATTATAGCCAACTTTAACCAAGAGATTAAGAGTCTCATAATCTATCTAAGTTCAAACCAGTTATTGTGAACTATATTTTACTTGATTTCTGTTTTCACACTAGGGAGTTTTTTCACATAGATCAAAATAATAATAAAAACATTATATTCCAAACAACCTCACACCCCCACAAGGCGAATTACAACCATCTAACATGCCCAGCCACACAAAGCCCAGTCATATCGAAGACAAGGAACTTACCAAAGGAGAAGAAAGTGGAAAGAACAGAGGAGGAATGGGCAGACCACGAGCGGAAGTGGACAGAGCAGTTCGAGGAAGAAGAAAGATTGGAAAAGCAGAGATTGGAAGCGGAAAAGACAGAAACAGACAGAAGCATCAAAGAAGGGGTGGACGAGAGGAAGCAGAACATGTACCCACTGCCAGAGAAGCATATGGACGTAGAGGCAGAGACCGACGACACAACACGAGATCCAGGCACAGACATTTTCCCTGTGAAGCCTGACACACCACCAGAATGCCCGACGAGAAGGCCGGACGAGGATACCGTGCCTACCCAGAATCGGGGCTCAGACACCGGCGCAGCTAGAGAAGCCCCAAAACCACATTACACTGTCGTACACATGAGCCCAGCGGCACGGGAACCAAAGAGTGTACCCGAGCAGGAGAGAGAGAGATGGAAGACCGGAGTGGAACAGCAGAAGAGAGAAGAAGAGAGAGTGGAAATGGAGAAGAAAGAAAGGGAAGAAAATGAGGAGGAAGAAGGAAGTTTTATGGAGGAGATGGAAAAAAGAGTCAGTGATGCCTCGAAAGAAGGGAGGAATACCACTCACTGGCGACCAAACCACCTACAAGGCCGATCGATACCATGATTATAGAAGTCGCCGCATCGCCGGAAACGACACATCAGACGGCAGTAGGCCGCATGAGAATTTCGAGACCTATGCGAACTGCGACAGAGAACACAGGATCAAAAGAGAAGGCGATACGAGAGGGGATGCCAATCGCCATATCGACGCTAGGAGCGCAGAAGAGACACGAGACTGCGGGAGAGGCTACGGGAGAGAAGGCAGGAGGCAACAGGAGATCAGGAGATCGGGCGAGTCAGGAGATGTTGCACAATGCAGAGAGTGTGCCATTGAGAGAGCCACTGATACGCTGCGATATGTCACGAGCAGCAGATGGCAAGCTGTTGAGGCCTCCAGAGATGATCCACATGAATGACACGTATGTCAAAACCAATCCACCAGCACGGGACCAGATTACAGACCACACACACATCGAGTGCACTGGATCGCTACACATCATCGATGATACGCCGCTGAGGCTACAGGCCATAGAAATGCTGCACAGGTTCGAGCGATCCGATCACATGTCGCTAAGACACACGGAGGCCAGGAGTCACAAGGCACTGCCAATCGTACCACCAGTCGAGTTAGCCGGAACCCAATACTACACACGAACGATAGAACTTACCGTAACAGGTAAAGGGCCGCTACAGATGTATTGCGACACATCGCGCACAGCGGACGGCGATCCATTGAGGCCGCTGGTCGTACATCCCGTGCAAAAAGGGAAGCCGTTGGTCACCGCGCAGATATGAATGAGGGATGAGGGGCCGTGTGTCGTCGAGTCGACACAAACAGGGCATGGATCACCGCGTGCCGCAAACAACGACGCGATCGATAACGCGACCATCGACGTCACTGCAAACGCTGCCGCATCACCAGCAATGACCCATGAGACGACAGCAGACAGCACGCAAAAAGGGGGGCCGTTAAATGCTGCGTTGGCGCAAGAGAGACATGGAGCGATGAAGAGTGAAATGCTGCATACCGAGGAGGGTTTTATAAAAGAGACAGAAGGGAGAGTCAGTGAGGATTCAAAAGAGAAAAGGGAAATCACATACCCACTGCTGGACAAATGCACCGAAACGATGAGAACTGCACCAACGGCGATCCACGAGACGGATACAGATCTGGCGCAGGTCATGAAACCCGTCGCAACGTCGAGGAAGTCAAACGTAGATCCAGCGGTCATCCAGATACAGAACACGCGTGTCAGCATAGCAAAGATAAGAACGCCAATCCGCACAGGCCCCAGACATAGCTTCAGCGAAGGAACGTTGCCGCCATCAAACGAGACGATGGCGGACGACACGGAACATCCGGGAAACGCATCACGTGACATAGTCTAGGGACGCAATGCCAACATTGTCTCACACGTCATCCACATTGACAGACACCGCCGCCGTCTCACATCCATTCGCTGCGACCCACACTCACCGTACCCATCCAACTCGTGCATCTCAAATGAAACTGTCATCACCCCACATCCCCGTGTCAAACACACATGCATTCAAGGGGCGCACACTACATTTAAAGGGGCGTACGCCACGCTTAAAGGGGTGCACACACACACATTCAAGGGGTGTGTGCACACTGCACTTAAAGGGGTGTAAATCACAGTTAAAAGGGAAGTACATCATGCTTAAAGGGGCGCACGACACTCACATTCTTCACGCGCCGACCTCGTTGGCTCACACATCAGGCCTCCTCATCATACTGCCACATATTCCCAGACCCCGTCAAATCCTCGTTGCATGGAGTTGGCAGGGTCTGAAGGGGCGTGTTGAAACCAGGGGACCATCCCTCACATCTCCTACCATATTCCCTCATATCCCCTACCATCTTCCCTCACTTCCCCTCACTCAGCATCTCCAGCCCCGACTCTCACGCACCACAACATGTGCGTACCGGATTCACATTGCGTATATACGCACGTGCGTGCATCTCCACTCGCGTCTATTCCAAACGCGTCACTGATGATGCGATTGTCAAGCGTCAGTTACTGACGGACTTCGGTACTGCCGAGGGGTGTTGTCGAAAGGTCGGGCGGACTATGGCCAAGTCCTGCAGGCCAAGAGTAGTGGCGTTGGCTTCAACGTACTTGTGTGTTGCGCCCTACTTGCCGTGCGTGCCACTGTATTTGCAACAGACAGATACTCGGGGGGATGCTGAGGATGCCGGCCCGAGTCGAGGACTTAACAGAAGAGAAGAAGGTAGAAGGGCCTAAGCCTAGTCGATACCCAGAATGAGGAAGTATGTACATCCATGTCCTACTTATATAGGTTAAGAAGCGACATGTGGAATAAGGAATGTGGGACAACAAGATATGCAGAGCATGTGGTCATTGTCCACAACGAACAAAATTAGAACAATGAATGCAAAGCGGGGATAGAACAATAAAAGACAGGATAATAGGATCGTGACTCAAGATGGGACAATAGGGAGTGGCCGAGTATAAAACAATGGGGTCGTGTCCGAGGATAATACAAGGACAGGAAGTCCCGAGGTGAAATGGACCGAGGAGTGTGAATGGCGGATGTGCTGAGCCGGGACCGGCGCACCAAGTGTTATGCATGCGACGCGGGCACTTGGTCGTGGATATAGGATGATTGCTCGGTCGGCACTGCCGGCGGATGGGTCTCGGTATGTGGACTTGACAGCGATGCACGCACCTCTGAGTAGGGCCGTGCATACAGATCCACTATATAACGAACGTGTATTTACTACCAAAATTTAATCACAAAAATTCCCACTTTTCCTCCCCATTTCTGTCCTATATTTAGAATCAGTAAATTATAGCCAACTTTAACTAAGAGATTAAGAGTCTCATTGCTTCTACAGGTGCCATATCGAAACTGTTGGTAATCATACTCAATTGGTGATGCGACCCTGGTCGGAAGATTCTGCATAGACATCATCGGTAATCATACTCAATCATTGATACACCTGTGCTCGGAAGATACCATATCGAAACTGGCGGTAATCATTGTCAATCGGTGGTGCGACCCTGATAGCCAGGGACAATATTGAAGCAACCACTTGATATTGATATCGGGAATGATATTCAATCGGTGCAGCGACCCTAATCTGCCAGTAGCATTTAGAACC
This sequence comes from Chroogomphus rutilus, assembly GCA_003314275.1. Classification (NCBI taxonomy): domain Eukaryota; kingdom Fungi; phylum Basidiomycota; class Agaricomycetes; order Boletales; family Gomphidiaceae; genus Chroogomphus; species Chroogomphus rutilus. Next base: position 14,542 of record QLPI01003106.1, on the reverse strand, counting down.
AACCACTTACTATCGGCAAACAATCGGTGGTGCGACTCTGATCGTCAAGTAATATCGCAGCCGCCAACATATTCCAACCTGATCTTGTCACTCATAACCTGATATTGGTCACCTGCCCATCGGCAGCACATGTCTGAGTGCCACATTATAGAAGCCAGCCACAATCAAACACGGTAATCTTGATCATTCAGTGGGGCGACCCTGATCATCGAGTGATATGTGCACATGAGGTGGTTCGGATCAACTCCGAGTTCCTGACCCAATCCGGGTAACTTGATATAGGTCAACCCTGGTTGCCACGTGATAAATAAACTCGGTCAACTCCGACCATCTGTGAGTCCTGGTCTAGCATAATCTGTTATGTGCGCTGTAAGAATTAAAAGACTATACGGACAATCTCAGTGTTTGAACGGCAAACAACTATATATATAATTTACCTATACGGACAATCTACAGGAGCATATAGGTAAGCAAAACTAATATAAAATAGCTAGTTAAATATCTTACCTCAGTGTTTGAACAGCAAACAGCTGAGGAAGTAGGGAATTGATGTAGCTACTATATAGTACTTCAGAAGCAATGGACTGTCTAAAAGAGGAGAACAAAAAGAGTTTCCTTTGTGACTGCACAAAACTATTTGCGGCAAATGATAAGTATGATATGCGGGGTGACACGGTTTGTCACACTGCAACATCGTCATTTCCAACATGCGCAATGGTGTTGTTTGATATGCTGGGGACCCAAAAAGAAATCTGCCCAATCGTGTTGGTCACGCATTCCTACACATGACGGAGAAACAACACAGTCTCCAATCAACACTTGTTCATTCCAGAGTTATTTGATAAGGGCGGGAAATATCCCAAAGTGTCTCGTTATTGATGCCAACAAGAGTCACATCACCTATTGTACATGATTAATGAGAGCAGACCTGAACTGTTGAGTGGTGGAAAAATGGCAGTGATTGGGTGTTATCAAGTTTACATAATTAGAGCTCCGCCCTGGATGAAAATTGTCACTTATATGTTATCATCCATTCCAAAGACTGAAATGCAAACCAAAACAGATTTATTTGAGTAAAGCCAACCCTTAAGCAGTTATCTGTTCAGCCAGGCTGTGCACTTGGAACATGCTGCCACACAATACCATACATGCTGTCACAAACCATACAGATCCCAGGTTGTCCATTTGTCTCAATCAGGATGGGACCACCAATGACAACAATCACACCTAATTGGATTCAGCTCAGGTAATGGTGTTTCACACCCACAATCAGCTTGTCAGGCAGAGTTGATCCATCATGCTGTGTGGTATCCCATGCGATGCCACATTGTTAATCCAACTACTGGCAGGACAGATCGTGGATAATAGCCGATATCAAACACAATCGCAGTCAAAATTCTCATAAGTTGATCCAAACGCCATACCATTCAATCCAAATGCCAGTCAGTACATGTGCATCGTCTACTCGATTGTGCTGATTAAGTCTTGGTGAGATTAGATCAGACCTGATCTTGCAACATGATCAGTATGCCGCACAATATGCCACACTCAATGACCCCAATCAACAATGCTACATTATTTATTCTTCATCATACTTGATGGTGCAACTGGAGCAGATGATTCATTCATATCATTTGGTCAAATTTTCATGGTTTTTTTTTGCAGGAGCATGTTGCTTTTGGTTGTAGACATCCTCTGTAAAATGAATATGCATCAATAAGGCTGATCATTGGATAGCTGGATATAGTTTCCAGAAAGGACAGGACCACAAATAGCAGACTAGGTTAGACCTGATCGGGTTTGGAGTTGTTCTGGTCTCCCACAACCAGATTCCTAATATGAAATTGGTTTGAACCAGATCCAGGTCAAAGTGTATGAGTTGATCCACTAGGTCACATGGGTTTTATATGTTCGTGCAGATCAGCAAGATTACCGTTATCAGGTTAGGTTAGACCAGAGTGGGGTCAGAATCGGGTGTTTCATCCGACTGAAATGGATTGGAATAGGATGAATTGGGCTTGGATTGGGAAGGAGCTGATCGGGTATGCCTTAATTGATCACACCCATTAGTGCTTGTTATCCCCAAGTAGAAGCCAGGATAGAGTCATGGTTTTGATACTTTTGTTTGTAGTATGTATTGTTCGAGAGCGATATTTGTAGATCAGATTGGTTTGGACCTAAATCAGGCTTGCAGTAAGTAAGAGTTGATACAGTACACCACGGTCAACCACAGGAGGTCTTAGCTATATTACACGTACCCTGCTTGGGTTGGGATGGAGTAGATCCAATATGTCAGGGTATGCCACATGGATGGCATATTGTATCTCGCTTATTCTCGATCAGGGGTGTACGATGGAGTAAGATCACAAACACAAATTTCCCATTAATTTAAACCTGATCAGTGCAGAGTGGGACATAGGTGATCTGTAAGCCACATTGATGTCACATTATTTATTGTCAACCTTAGACTCACCCTGAAATGATACTGTTGAAGTCACAAACTGGCATCGTGTCATATCTACGTAGGGCCATGATAAGGACCAGAACCTGTAAAACAACTTTTTAACAGTGGTGGAAGGGTGGTGTTATAAGGAGTGTCGCTCGCCACCGGTAACGCTACAGACAAACATGGCAGGCAGTTATGAAAGGTGAAGCTGGCGCCCACTGAAAGTTTCAGACTCAGTCATTAGGACTTAGGGTTCGACAAGCGTGCACTTGAACACCTCAACTTCTTTCTATAAGCTAAAGTTTTGCTCTTCTTCTATATGGTCTAATTCTTTTGTTCTTGTTAAACACCCCATTTCAATAGATACTGCTGAATTACCATCCATATTTAACATAAAGGTGTAAATAGATTGCACAAATGCCATCTTTTTGTACGTCAAAGTTGTTGTATTGTATGGGGCAAGGTTTCCATAAGAGCTCATCCCATTTACATTGCTGTATTATCTTCACTACCTTTCTCCAGTCCTGGCACAACTCTGGTCTGCGCCATCCACAAAAAATGATAATCAATAAATAATTGCATAGTAGCTGCGAGATATTCTTTGTCACCACCACTCCAACTGTATAGTTGTTAAATCAGGCAGATAAAAAATTCCTAATGGCTTGAAAAATCTACCTAATTTCTCTTTCAAATGTACACCTACTTGATGAAAGATAATTAACTACTCACCACATAGAAAATCAGAGGCCCTTCCAAGGTGTGTCACAATTTCCTTATGAAGGTCTCACGTGAGGATCTGCGATTAGAGTTGTCAAACACATAACATATTCAATCAAATTGCCAACGTCACATACCTCAGTGCCACAAGTCTCATTGATCAATCCTACCGTCGCACCGGCCCATATGGCGCTCCAAGAAGAGTCATCATTTTGAATAGCCTCTGGGAAATGCTTTTTCAGCACTTTGGATTCGAGCCAGTTTGTGTTCCTCCAGTGTCTTATTGGGAAGTACCCTCCCATCAATGCTGGCAGGCCACGCCACCATACCCATGAGCTCATCAAAGAGATAGGTGCAAACAGTAATCAGTAAGATTGTTTGAACAAAGAGGTGAGCTCTTTAATACCATAGTTGTACACTGAGATCCTGGAACAAGCAATTCCACTTGTAGGTGTTAGCTTTTTTTCTTCAGTTAGGATTTAGGACAAGTGATGAGTAAAATAAGCTTGAGATTGCACAAAGCAAGGGTTTCCTGTGCCACCAGAAGGGACCACTAAGCCAATTTTGGATGTGTCTCACAAACTTGGAAAAGAGTGGAGACATGAGGAGCTGACAACAAGGAATAAGTTAGGTATAGAATTGGATTCTTAGGTTACAGTGTCTTGCCCAGGAAGGTGAGCTCTTCGGCTGATTATTGTATTGAAAAGGATCCTGTTATCTGTGGTGGTGGTGGTGTAAAATGGACAAGTCAATGGAAAGTTGCTTATGGAGGCTTGAGATAAGATCTTTCATGATTTAGAGGAATAAATCAACAACATGGTGGTATGGATGGAGGCTATCTTTTGCAAAGTGCGTACCTTTAGCCCTCTAGCTGCATGCCCCAGTATGTCTAATGAAAATTGGCCTGGGCTGAGGATTCAAAGGGAAGGAATGTGTCACTTGTTGTAGAGCCTCAATATCGAGGGTGGCAGGGTTTTAGAGTTTTCAGGGTGACCTTTTCTAGTCCAACCTGTCACTATGGAAAAGAAGAGGTGGAAAAATTGCATAACTGACCTGATATCATGACACACTCAACTACCTCACCGCCCAGTCACATGATGAGTTTCCTGCCAAACAAGATACATAATATTTCTCTCAACCACAGTAGTGACAAATACAAGATCTGGTGAGCTTTCTCAACAATCAAATGCATGTAGGTTGCACCTCCTATAGTGCTTTCTTTTTGCCTCTTCAACCTCTCAATGATTTAGTACCACTCATAAGACAAATTTGCAATCAGCCACAATTTAGGTTTTTCTCTGGGGCATAACACTGTGCAGTTCTAATTCTAAACATGGTCAACTTTCTCACTCTGAAATAAAAAATAGTGTTGTACTTCCCCACAATCAGAAGTGGAGAGAATACTGCGTTTCTTCATGTATATATAGGATAGTCATAAATGAGATGACTAAGATATCCAGGATCATATTCACATGCCATTCCTGAGACACCAGTCTTCCTGGATACTACACAAGACATTCGAGATGTTGCTAACCCAATACCCACTGCGTTGGAAATTCCTGGGGATCCTAGACTCCCTGGGTGACAACCATCTTATAAGCATAAAGGAACAGCCTCACCAAGCAGCCTTGGCACCTATGCTTATCAGTGCTATCTTCACCTAAAGCACCAAATTAGTAGAGCATATGTAAATCAAGTTTTTTTTAGAGTTTGAATGTAGCTTGGGAGGGCCTTGCTTAGATCATCAGCAGTCATCTGTTACTAACTAAAGTCCACGTCTGAAAAAGCGATTACCAACCAGTCATTTGCATCAAATTTTGTCACAGCTTTCTCGATGGCTTCCAATCGATCTGGAATCCAGACCACACCTGGGGATCAATCCATCTGTAATCCCCTACCAATGAATACTGAGTGATCATGTTTGTTTTCTAAATCACCTTCCATCTCGTGGAGGTATGTCTTAAATGTTGGTCCATTGTGGGCCACCCTGATGAGATCTTCTTGGAGAACGACACCTGTCAGTGGTTCCCATTGAATACAATTCTCTTTCCCCTTTGTTCCCTTCTCCTCTGAAATGTTTATTGCCTCTCTGAGTTGTGTTCCATGTCTCATTCTCCTGTTTCTCAGTCATCTGTCCTTGGTGACTGCATATATGTGCCCCGGTTCCTTCAATTCCTGTTCCTTTACATGTGAGTCCTTTCTCATATATCCCCTGTGTGTCCTCCTATTTGTTTTCCTTCTTCTCCTTCTGTATCTTATACGAAATCTGTTCTTTCAGCCCCTTCATCTCCTGATCATCTGGGCATTTAGCATCTAAGCCTTAATTACTGTGATGGGGAATAATGGTTGGTAGATGGACTAGCTACTATGGTACAAGGAATTGTAGCTACAGGATGTGTAGCTAATTTTCTATGTAATTATATGCTCTTACACAGACGACGCACGGCAGGTTGATCATATGTAAGCGCTGGTCCAAGGAGCTGGCGGCGATCTGACTGAAAGTCGTGTAGGTTGATTGTGGGTGATCCACAATAGTGAAACCGGTCAATAGAGGTGTGAGCGTGATATATAGCACCTATATAGTTATCCCCGCTGGGTCCGCAGCCTTGAATGACGACGAGTGGTGTTTTGACCCAATGCGGCTTGATGTCACGTGAGTGCATCGAGTAGATATCAAATATAAGTGTAGGGGTTTTTCGGTATGAGAGACTGGTAATATTCATTGTAGTTACTTTCTCTTTATACAAGTAAACCCTCTAACTACAATATGATCCGTAATTAACGGATTCTGTGGAGCATATACAGGGTCGGCCCACTGTGGGCTGCCCCGATGAGATCTTCATAGAAATATGGCACCTGTCAGTGCTGCCATTTGAATAGAAATGCTTCTCCCTTTGTTCCCTTCTCGTTTACAACAGTTATTGCCCCTCTGAGTCGTGTCCCGTGTCTCATTCTCCTGTTTCTCAGTCATCTGTCCTCGGTGACTGCATATATGTGCCCCGGTTCCCTCAGTTCTTGTTCCTTTACATGTGAGTCTCTTCCCCTATGTTCCTTCTATCTCCTCCTATCTGTTTTCCCTTTGTCTCCTTCCGTATTCCATATATTTCGGCTCCTCTGGCCCCTATATCTCCTGGTCATCTGGGTGCTTAGCATCTAAGTCGCAGCCGGTTTGAGTCTCTTGCACGGTAACTACTAGTAAGTCCGTGTACTATACTACTTTCCACTGCATGCTCACTAATACCTTTTCTGTACACTACTTTACACTATTCTTTCTTGTCATACAATTAAATGTGTGCTCAAACGTGTTTTGGTTCTTTTCTCATCCCTCACTCCCTTCTCTCCATTCCTTCCACCGTTCATCACAACACTAAGTTGCCGCCATATTGTGTCTCTCGCACGGTAACTACCAGTAAGTCCGGTTGCTATACTATCTTCCACTGCATGCTCACTAATACTTGTTCTTTATCCTGTTTTACACTATTTCTCTCTGTTATACAACCAAATATACACCTAAAAGTGTATTCTTGTCCTTATTCTCTTATCCCTCGCTCCCTTCTCCCCATTCCTTCCACCATTCGTCACAACAGTATCCGGGGAGGACTTGGCTTCTAGAAGAGGAATGGCAGTTGCGTTCAGGGAAGAAAATGGTCATAATTGTTTCTATACTCAGATGGCTATATATCTAATCACATAATCAGGATAAAATCTTGAACCGGGAACAAAATGCTTACATCCCAAAAAGTCAGCCGAACGTCTCCATGAGCATAACGGCTATGATACATTCGGTAAGCATACATCCACACCTTTGGCGGAAATAGGGCACCTCGCTTACAGGTTTCTAGACTGAGCTGAGAGCATCTATTATATTGGAAGCGATATATCGACACGCTGACATCAAATTAGAAACAGATACGCTTGGGGCTGGCATATTTAAAGGTTGGCAGTAGGTTATATAGGGCCGCCCGAGTTCAGGTGTCTCCATCCCGCACCGCTTACATATGATATTATTCTCAGTTAATCCATCCACCAATTGACTGTCGTCGAGCTCGCCATCCGGCCCATGCTTCATGACATCTGCTCTTCCTCTCTGGCAGAGATTGAGTACATCTATCCCATCACTACACACCAGGGATAATGTAGAGACCGAGTTGAGCTCACTTTTGAGCAAGTCGTGAAGACGAGCAATATGAGCATCGACGGCGGACAACAAGCCAGAGTACCCCTTGGCATCGTGTTGGCTCATATTCAGCTCTTCCAATCTGCTTGTGAGCTGTCCTCCTGTCATTTCTCATGCTTTCTTTTTCATATCGCCAGGGCCTTTCACCTTGAGTTCATTGGACACCTAGAAAAATAAAGAGATCGGGGATGGACCAATAACATCCAACATAAATCCTCTCACCTGTTTGATATATTTGATATTATGACCCTTGAACAGCCTCATATACCCACATCGACTGCCGAGCCCAGCTGTGTCCCTGCCCCGGGTATATCTTGATAACATTGTGGGAACCATTTGCTATACAGATAACCTGGTAACTTGCCCAAGTATTTCCCAGAATGTGTTCCTCCTTCTTACCATCTTCTTTTCCATACTTGGGTGCAGCGATATCAGTCCATCCAGATGGTTTACACACAAAGTCTTTTATTTTCCACATGTCCTCATGCACAGCGTCGAGACTGACTCATTGCACTTTTAAGCTTGAACAAATAGTCAGAGTCATCTCAACAGTAGCAGATATGAGATATTTGCTGTGAAAAACTCACCCATGGTGTTCTAATGTTTACTAGAGGACTTTCATAGTCTCCAGCTTATATATGTCAGAATCGAATACATTGCGTATTCTGGTTTCCAGAGAATCCTGGTAGGTTTGCATGTGGTGGACAAGATCAATCAACTCTGAAGTGCACAAATCATCAACCATGGTCAGAATCACCAATGTAGTGCGAAAAAGAATCACCTTGGAGCGAATCTGGATACAAAACTTCATCGTGGTCATATCCTAGGCGCAAATCATCAAAGGCGGCGACATGACGTCTGATCATGTCCTTGTCCATGTTGGGTTCCAGGGACCAATAACTGCCTCGTGGGCTGCATATCTGGATTTGAAACCAAATGGCTATCAGAAACTCAGAAACAAGAAGGTGCCCAATTTTTCAGCTATAAATTCTTTTGAAATAAATAAAACTCACCAGCTGAAGTTTTCTCCAAATACTTGAACACAATAGTTACCCAGGAATTCTCAACACAGTATATTACTAGCAACTCGAAACATATCGTGTGTGCACACATGTGGTAACCTGGACGATAAGTCAAAAGGGTAATTTGGAAGTTCGGATGAACTACGACATCATCCTCCCACCATGTTTGATCATATCATCCTCTAGGTGTTTTGTAAACATTAGCTGGTTGAAGATTGTGTCGCTGGTAGGGGAATAAGATTTCGAAGCAATTTTACACCGATCATTTACAGTATAGTAGACCTCCTTGATACAGGATACCTCCTTGATACAAACTGATTTTCCAAGGTCAATTCTCATTCCAGTAATACAGGGTTTTGCACAAAGAATCTACTATATATAAGCAACATTTAAGGCAACCCACACAAGGGAGGGAGAAGAATTGCATTCAGGAGGAATTTATTTTCATCTAAAATTTCTCAATTTTGATAACATACAATCTTAAATTGGTGATTGCTCAACTTTTCTGAGAGATTTTGTCATAGAGTGTTCATATTAGGGAAGCTATGCATCTCCTATTGCTAATTACAAAAACTCCGAGTGGGATTTGACCTAAATTGACCTTAATCTGACCACAAAGATATTGGGGCTACCAAAGCATGACATGCAACATGCTAATAATACAAAGAAATGGATGACTAATCACACCGGGCCGCAAATTCCACGCACGGAGAATTAGGTGTCACGCTTGTATCAAGGACCCCTACGTGTGACATTTTGACCTGTTGCACAAAAAGATTTACTCTGCTGTAACAACAGCTTTTTTGCCCCCATAATACAGAGCAACAATGTTCTCAAGACACTTCTTAACTGTTATATAATTTTTTTAAAATTTAATCTACAAAATTTTGAGCTAAAATTGAGCTTGACTGAAATCTGTATCAAGGAAGTCTACTATACTGTATTGCACCGATGAAAATGAAAGTATTCTCTCGGGATGCCGAGGACGTATAAGTGTTGTTAACCGCATAGAAGGGTAAAAGAATGGAAAAGGAAACATTTGGCAAATATGATCAATAATCTTATTCTTTCCAACCCCTTAAATCCGGTATTAGACATCTGACTCAAGGTAACTACACAAACCTGATTACCCAAGAGGAAAGGAACAGGTGCTCTTTCAATACTTCAGGATCTACAGCAATGTCCCGAATGAGGCCCGTCTGAACACTATTATCGGAAAAGTAGTCCATGTGAGGCACATAAACTTTGGGATGAGGATCGACTTGGTCATGTCGTATGGATCGCTAGCTTCCAGGGAAAATAATATTCTTTTATCAGTGGCAGACACTGTTATACTGAAGAGTAAAAGGTTCAAAACAAATAGAACTAAATAATCATTAAATGAATACGCACCAGTCGCGTACTCTTCACAATCCTACATTCCGAGAACAACTCGTCATGACTAATCTTGTCCATCGCAGGAAGACACTCGGTCATTAGCGATCTCCCAAGAATACCATGCCGATCTTCGTCCCAATGAACTGCAGCAAGTCGGCGGGCGATCCGAACAAGAGACCGTGTGTCCAGCTTTTGGTGCTTCTGCACACTGTCAGAAGTCATGGTGGGTTGGTACTTTTCCGCAAATGTCAGGAAGGTCTAAATGTGCATTTTGGCCGTGCCCATGATTTAGGGTATACTTCTTCCTTGGACACGGAATACACGATTCTCTTCCCCTCTCAGAGCTCAATCTCCATATCCTGGAGAAATATGGAAATGGACCCCACTATTGGCCCAATAACATCAAGGCTGGATAAGTGGACAAGTGGTCCTGCCCAAGCACTCTGGATCAAGAGGCTAGAAAAACACAACATGTGCAATTAAGCATCAATGACATTTAGAAAGATACCTCGGTTCCCAGCTCCTTGGTCCGCAGTCCTTGATTGTTCACCTCATCAAGACCTCTCTGCCGCATAGTTCCTTGAACAAATGAATGTCTCTACTTGGTCACCTAGGGCCTCTGCGGACGTTTTGACAAGGAGCGAGGTAGAACATGTTGCGGTGGACGGAAGAAGAGGGAGTATGTATGAAATATCCCGTGAAGTTTACACCAGAGTAGACCATTGATTTTGAAAACATATGAGTTCATCGTTCGAGAATTCCATTGGCGATGAGCTTACCTCACTCCCTGAGATGCCGAACCGGATCCTATCCACTGGGGTTGAATATGATTTTTTAGTATAGAAACTTGAAGGAAGTCGGTCAGTGGAAGCCAGTGAAATCTGGCAGATTTGCACAGATAGGAAATACCAGGTTGAGGGGATAGAGTACGTCGAATGCATCGAATCATGGATTAAGTGCCAGTGGTCAGTTAAGTAGATAGATCGAATTAAATAAGCAGCTGGTATTTACTTGGTGCTTAGACGGACGGTGTCTAGTCCAAATTGGGGATCATTAGCAAATACTAAGGGCGTCGGTGCTGCGGACCACGAAGCCTAACCAAGCAGCCGGATTCTGCCAATGGGAATGAATGAGAGCCTAAAGTGTGTGGAAATTGTCCCTGATGCCTGATTCCCGGTACAGGGAGTGCATCAAAGCCTTCACTTGTTACTAAAAAAGGGTTTAGTTTCACACCACCAACTTTGGGGGAAAATATAGATCGAAGGAATGTGGATCCTAGAGATATTGTATTGACTCACTTAAACGACAGTCTCCTTCCTGTCTTATATACTTGTCAAAAATCCAATTACTGATATCTGTGTTACCAGATCCTTCGCATTGTTTACAACCTTTCGCCGCTGTGCAGATGACCACCTACAATGGGGGTCTGTGCTGCGGACCACGAGGCCCAACCAAGTTGTTGGATTGTGCCTATGGGAATGATTGTCTAAACTGGTTGACAGTGCCCTTAATCCTGATTCCCGGTGCAGGGAGTGCATCAAAGCGTTCGCGTGTTACTAAAAAAGGGTATATTTTCACACCACGAACCTTTGGGCAAAGTGTCGATCGAAGGAATTTAGAGTGCTAGAATAACCGTATTGACTCAGTTAAGCCACGATCTCGATAGGCAGGCTGTCAGCTACATACTCAATTTTAATTGGAAGGAAGAAGACAACATCCTTCAGCCCTGTTTCCTGATATAGGTAATTTGGTCAAAATTTCTAGATTTCAACACTATGGTCAGTGCCCATTCATGCTTGACAGGCAAATTATTGTGTGAGGTACTTATTTTATTTTTATTTCGTAATATGTATGCTTACAAGCGAAGTTGAGAGGAGGTTACAGAATTAAAATCTACAATAACAACAAGACCCGACAGATATCCAAAGCATGCTTTGGAGGCAGAGAATGCATGTGTCAAGAAGCCGCGAAATTCTGACGGAAAAAAGCAAGGCTCAACTGAAGGGTCAGCAAGGATCCAGACCTTATCCCAAGAAACAGACACTTGATGCTCCCCTGAAGCCACGAGTTGAAATTCGCCTGGGAAGATATGCGTGACTCGGCTTGCGTCCGGCAAGGCGATAGAAGCGAATTCTGTAAATGAATCTAATTGTTCACCAGTGATGATGTCCCAGATACGAACTGTGTTGTCGTAGGACCCAGAGATGACTCGTGTTCCATCAGGTGAGATGGCAACGGATTCCACCCAATTGGAATGTCCCTTCAGTACATGCTGTGCTATCCCGGTAATGGCGCTCCATATCCGGATCGAATTGTCTTGCGAGCCAGACACAACGTGTGCTCCATCGGCAGAGACACACCTCACGGCATCTGAATGTCCCTTGAGTATGTACTCCATCTTCCCTGTCGCTGCATTCCAAATCCGGACGGACTTGTCGAAAGAACCAGAGACCACACGATTGCCATCACGTGAAAATGCAACACACTCCACCTGATCTAAATGACCGTTCATTTCCCGCTTTAACTTTCCGGTTGCCACATTCCAGATCCGCACAGATTTGTCAGCCGAGGAAGACGCGATGTGTTGTCCATCAGGCGAAAAGGACACGCTGAGCACGAATTGAGAATGTCCCTTCAGCACACGCTCTATCTCCCCCGTGTTGGCATTCCATGTCCGGATCGAGCGGTCCCTTGACCCAGACACAACCCGCGTTCCGTCGGGCGAGAATGACAATGACCACACCCAAGCCGAATGTCCTGTCAGCTCACGCTCTCTCTTCCCCCGAATCACATGCCAAACATGAGCCAAGCTTGACATCCTGCGTCTCCTGTCACTTGACAATGTGCCTGATTCAGTCTCCGATTCTCTGCTAGTCAGATTCCAAATCCGGACTGAGCTGTCGTAGGCGCCAGAGACGATGCGCGTCCCGTCAGGGGAGAATGCCACAGACGTCACTTCACCTGCATGTCCCTTCAGCACATGCTCTCTCTCTCCCGTCCACGCATGCCAGATCTCGATCGAGCAGTCGAGCAATCCAGCCACAATTCGGGCTCCTTCAGGCGAGAAGGAAACAGACGTCACCGGACTCGAAAGTTCCAGCCTACCCTCTGCCTCCCCGTTGGTAGCATTCCAGATACGGACTGAGCTTTCAAGTGAGCCACACACCACATGTGACCCGTCAGGGGAAAAAGCGACGGAATTCACCCAATATGAATGCCCCTCCAGTACGTGCTCCATATGTCCGTTCGTTGCATCCCAGATACGTATTGTCATATCGTGTGACCCAGATGCGACACGTTTGCCATCAGGTGAGAAAGCGACAGATACCATCCAATGAGAATGCCCCTCTAGCTCCAGTTCTGTCTCCCTGGAACTCGCACTCCAGATTTTGATGGACAACCATGAGCCAGACACGAGACGCGTCCCGTCAGGGGAGAAAGCCACACACTGAACCCCATGCGAATGACCCTCATATATGCCCTTCGTCTCTCCCGCAGTTGCGTCCCAGATACGTACCAACTTGTCGCGCGAACAAGATACGACCTGCGTGCCATCAGGGGAGAACGCGACGCACGACACCGCATCCAAATGCCCCTCCAGCATGCGCTCCATCTCGCCAGTATCCGTATTCCAGATACGGACCGACCTGTCATCTGACCCAGACAGGACCCGCCTGCCGTCGCTAGAGAACATGACAGAGTTTACACGTCCACGGTGTCGCATGACATGCTCTGATGTCCGCTCCCATGCATCCGCAAGGCCCACTAGGACTGTTGCTCCAGGTACGTTAGAGAACGATGTTGCATATTTCTGTCGTAGTAGGGACCGTTTAGGAATCCAGGTAAAGGCCGAGCGATACGTGTTGAGGCAGTGACGGCTGATCGCCTCAGATCCCATCTGGAGGCATCGACGAGCGTCATCGAACACCAACGCGTACATGTTGTAACTCATCGGGTATTTCTGTCCAAATGGTCAGCTGGTACTCTTCTCCACATTATGCACTCACCAGTGTGGCTTCCTTGGCATTGCCAAGAGACTTGACACCAGATTCGAGCTCGCCAATTGCACTCAGGCACTCGAACCAATGCAATAGATGCTGATCGGTGAATTCAGAAAGACAGTTGAGTATCGGCAAAGGTGCTCTCGAAGCCGCTTCTAGGAGATGAAATGCCCAATGCATGCACGAGTATCGGAGGGCCGTTGAAATCATGCCCAAATCTTTGATGTCATGGGGGAGTGTTCTTATTCCATCCTCTGGCAAATTACAAATATTACGTTGAAGAGTGTTGTTCAGCTGTTGAAGGCACTTGATGGTGAGCATTTCGTGACCTCTTGTAGAATCTACGCTGTGTGCTTCGCAACGCTCTGGATCAACGATAAACTCACGGAACGAAGCGTGAAAAATGTTGACGTGATCATGGTCGGTAGACGGAAGATGAATAACAGAGCTAAATGGAGATAGAGAATGCCTAGCCTCCTTGTTATCCAATAAGGAGGCAATGCCAGACACGGAGAGCGGGTGTTGGAGAAGGACCACAGCGGCAAGTACGTCGTGTCTGGCGGACTTCTCCTCCTGGGTTAGATGATCATTAAATGCCTCTCTCATAATCAAGTTGTAGAAACCGTCGAGGGACGGGAGAGGCAGCGCCGAGCGTGTCAACTGGGTTAGCCTCTGCGTAGCATTTGCACCTCTCTGGCCTATATATCGCACGGCAGTTGCAGCAAATATGAATAATCCATTTGACCTTTCAAGAAGATTCTCAATCTCGAGTTCAGTCGGCCAAGGACAGCCAGGCTGAGAA
>QLPI01003098.1:0-12316 GCA_003314275.1 Chroogomphus rutilus | reverse complement strand
GCACTCTCCAACACGACATCTTATGAAGTATGGAAAGGACAGAAGCCTGATCTTACCATGTAAAGAACATTTGGATGCCGAGCATATGTTCACATTCTGAAAAGGGAGCGTGAATTGCTAGGACCTCGCACTAAAAAATGTATATTCCTCGGTTTTGAAGAAGGATTCAAGGGGTGGAAAGTATACAACCCTACAACACATAGAGTATCAGTATCTAGGGATGTCATCTTCAACGAGTTATCATTCCCTGGCATAGGCGCAAACACCGATATTGTTCCACTACATGCTGTCTGGTCAAATGAAGGGGGTGATGTACCTGAAAGTGATGACCAGCGGCCACAAAATCAACAAGCACCTGACCCGGATCCTCAAAACTCAGCGGCTCAACCCCAACTCCCTCAACCAGTACACCACACTATAGCAGAACCCCTAGTTGCGCAAGGATCTCGCCCGATCTGAAGGTCAAGAGTCATGGATTACGCTGAATTACTAGGATCAACTTGACGTACAATGCACCCTGTCGCTCGCAGACAACCCAAAGGCGGCCAAATCAACCAGGGAAACATCGAAGAAGTAAGAGAAGACGCACCTAGAAGGAATGATCCACCCCAAATGGTGGATCAAGGGGGTGTAGAAAACAATAGCCGAGTGCATGATACCACCTCCGAAAATGTTGTCATAGGCAATGCCGACGAAGACAATGATATGCAGCCCGGCACTTGCATAATTGGTGATGCCGACAAAGACAAAGATACGCCGTCCAGCGCTCGTGTAATCGGTGATGCCGACGTAGATCAAGATACGCTGTCTGGCACTTGCATAATAGAGTCAGTAAACTACGTATATGGGATGACAGACGAGTTCATTCCCCTCCTCGACGCTTTTGAGATAGTGTTCGATCTTTCCACTCAGCGAGCATTTGGAGCTGCCATGTGCCCAGAGGATGCACCCAGTGGATGGAAAGAAGCAATGGCAGGACCAGACCGTGACAAATGGATGGACGCCGCCCAGACCGAAATCGATGCACTCCTGGCGAACGGGACTTGGGAACTAGTGGAATTACCGGAGGGACAGAGGGCGATTGGCTCGAGATGGGTATTCCTTGTCAAACGCCATGCAGACGGTACTATTAACCGCTACAAAGCCAGACTAGATGCTCGAGGCGACAACCAACATCTGGGTATCGATTACGATCAGGTTTTCGCACCGACCGCTTGGCTCGGAGCCCTTTGAGCGATATTAGCACAAGCAGCACTTGCTGGAGAATTCATTGAATCTCTCGACATTTCAAATGCGTATCTCAACGGAGAGCTAGAAAAGGAATACAATGTTTATATGCGACAACCCGAAGGGTTCCAGAAGCATGCCGAGAACGGTAAACAGTGGGTTTGCTGACTCATGAAAGGAATCCATGGACTCAAACAGAGTGGACGCCTATGGTACCACAAACTAAGTGAAACACTTGAGAAAATGGGATTCACCCAAATCAAATCTGACCCAAGCATCTATGTCTGGATCACAGATGACATATGTGTCATACTCCCGGTCTTCGTTGATGATATAACAGTCGTGTCACACAATCGCTTCAAGATCACCCTTATCAAAGACAATCTACGAAATTTTTTCAAAATAAAAGACCTTGGACCGACCTCATATCTCCTCGGCATCAAGATCGACTATGATCAGGCAAACCAAACGCTGAAATTATCTCAAAGACAATACATTGTAAATATGCTTAACCGATTCAAGCTTACCGAGTGCAATCCGGTTTCCACACCAATGGACCCAGGAATCCAACTTAGCAAAGTGTTATGCCCGACAACCAAGTGCGAAACAGAAGAAATGGCAAAAATACCTTATATGAATGCCGTTGGTGCTCTCATGTATCTCGCCATTGGCACCTGACCCGACATTGCATACTCTGTTGCCAAACTTGCACAGTTCAACAACAACCCTGGTCGAGGACATTGGCAGGCTGTTAAGCATGTATTCAGGTACCTTAAAGGAACTATAGATCTCAAGCTCACTTATCAAGCCAGTGATCCTACATCTTCCCTTCACCCCTTCATCACCTACAGTGACTCTGACCATGCTGGATGCATCGACACTCGACGCTCCACCAGCGGATATGTAATCAAGATGGGAACAGGAGCAATCAGTTGGTCAAGCAAGAAGCAAGCGACAATTGCGCTCGCACTACCGAAGCTGAATACATTGCCTCTGTTGCAGCTGGAAAGGAGGTTCTCTGGATGCGGACATTATTAAAAGAACTACACTTTAATATTGACAATCCTTCACCAATAATGATGGACAATTGATCTGCACTGGCTGTCGTAAAAAATCCCGAGCATTACGGTCGGATGAAGCACATTGACATCAGCCACCATTGGATACGCCAAATAGTCAGGAACAAAGAAGTGGAGGTGCATTATATCCCAACAGGAGAAATGACTGCTGACATTCTCACCAAGGCACTCCCTTGAATACTAGTCGAACAACATCGTCTGGGGCTGGGGATCATGTGAATATTTCATTGAGGGGGTGTATTAGAAGGTACAATGGATATTCTATTATCCGGCGGCCGCTTAGCTAAGTGCCAGTGAGTGATGGAGTTCCCTTTAACGAACTACCATCACTCGCAGGTAAGACTATGATATACATGATAGTAGAACTATTAATAAAACGAACTACCATCACTCGCAGTGATTACTCGTGTGGTTAGCTTCTAAGTTTATTAGACATGTGGAATAAGGAATGTGGAACAACAAGGTATGCAGAGCATGCAGTTATTGTCCACAACGAGTAAAATTAGAACAAGGAATGCAGAATGGGGATAGAACAATAAAGGATAGGATAATAGAATCGTGACTCAAGATAGGACAATAGGGAGTGGCCGAGTATAAAACAATGGAGTCGTGACCGAGGATAATACAAGGACAGGAAGTCCCGAGGTGAAGCAGATCAAGGAATGGGCAAATGGTGTGGTAGAACATGCCGAGCCTAGAATGGTGTACCAAGTGATGTGCATGCGGCGTGGACACTTGTACATGGATGTAGAATGGCTGCTTGGTCGGTACTGCCGAATAACAGGAACCTCCTCCATAGGTATAAGTATAACACTGGACTTCCACCCAGATGGTACAAGGAAGCCAAGAAGGAGGAAGGAGGTGTGGGGATCTGACAACTCGTTTGAGGACAATTCAACTCACCGGTGGAAGTTCAAGACCTGAGCCCTCAGTCCTCGATTAGGTGAGTTCTTTCTAATATAAGGGTAACCTATTTGGGTAGTACCTGCTGGGAGGCCAACAGCGGGACACCACCACCACAGTGGTGTGACCTATCCAGGGCCTAACCCAGGGCCTTGAACCCTAAATTTACCCACAGACACTATCAGACACTAAGGATAATGTAGCTAGATACATACAAGCTCCTTACCTGGCAGGGAGGTCCAGAAGAGAAAGAACTAAGGACCCCCTTACCTAAGCAGTGACTGTATAGCTACTGTGACTGTGACATAACAAACCTGTCACAGCCAGCAAAGAAGAGAAAAGAGGACAAAGAAGAAAGGATTACAGTAAGAATATAAAGAGGGAAGATAAATAAATGATTAAGGAAGTAACAGAAGCAAGGGAATTAAAGAAAACAAAGGAAATAAAAGGAAATAAAAGGAATAAAAGGAAAGGAAAGGGAATAAACCAGTAGTCCCCTGACAGATGCCCTCTATCTAAGTATACATTACTGTCAGTAGTAGTCAGTAATGTAACTAATCTTTGGATCTCCTCTACCTAAGTCTGATTAGCTTTTGTAGGTAGGCTTTGGGTTAGAGTCCCAGGGTCAGGCCTAAGGAGAAGTCCAGGGCTGGGTGGTGTCTCACTGGTTCTAGCCTCTAACAGTTGCTAAGATCAGTACTAATAGAGAGTTGCCCTTGCAGCACCTACTGGACTAGCTCTAATTTTGTAATGCCAAGGGTCATAATGATGAGGTCATAAATGAAGCAGAAATGAGATGGAAGTGAAAGGAGAATCTTAGTTGATTTCTGACTGAAGAATAGACTAGTAAACATATAGGATCTTATACTAAATTTCTTATCTATGAAGAGTCCATGTAGAAGGAAATGGATTTCTATACTAGCTGAGAAAAGCAAAGATCAAAAGTGAAATAGGATGAAAGGGTTCCATTAGTATTTCCAAGGTAGAGCAGAATGACAAGTGTCATTCCATTACCTAACAGAGTTACCATATGAGGAATATAGCAACAGATCAAATGACAGAAACAAGTAATTGTGAAGTGGATTACAAATAAAGGAAGTGGATCCAAAATTTAAGAGGAAACATAAATACAAAGTGAGCAATTGTATACTATAAATGGATTTGCAAGCATGTAGAGAGATGAACATAGTGAGGTGGAGCAATATAATGTAGCATGTAATGCCAAAATGGAATAGACTGTAAACACAAGGGATTCATATTCAAATGAGCTCTAGAGTATGTGGCTAGAATGGTTGATAGGCTGAAAAGTCAAAATGGAATAGATGGGGACATCAGCAGTGGATCCTAATACTCTCCCCTATTGCATTTTACATCTTATTTTTTTTTCTGTAAGGTTGACTTCAACATCATTCATCTAACCTGCCACCACAACCTATATGCATTAAAATTACAGCTTTCAATGGCTTGAAGAGCTTGAGACTACTACATGCTAGAAGCTGAACAATACTAGAATGGAAACCAAGTTATTGACTGATAGGGTTTATTTGAATTTTAACATAGGGCTCTGGGCTTTAGAGACCTACCAAGGTTCTATATTAACTCATAGGTGAAATAATTAGACAGTGAACTCCCATATAAACTCATCTTAAATGGTGACTGCACAACTATAATAGGTTTCAAGTACAGTCATGGACACTGTTAAGTACATGTTACTGAGCATCAGTTCACTTGGCAGTACCTACCAAATGCTAAATGTCTAATTCCATGCACAGGTGACCAAGTCATTTACAAGTCACTTAGTACATCAGTCTCGGCTTGGTACATTCATCATTCACATTCTCTTCTATTCATCATCCATCATTCCCAACCTGTTTATTCTTTTATTCCCTGTCCTGTTTTTACCTCAGGATATTTCCATTGTTTTATTCTTGGTTGTGACCCTATTGTTTTATGTTTCACCACATTCTATTGTCTTATTTTTGGTCACATCCTTATTGTTTTTTGCTTGGTCATATTCCATTGTTGTTAAATCCGCATGTCGGTGCTTAGCTAGAGGTTTCCAGAAGGGTTTCTGGAGGTTCCAAATGATTTCCAAGGGGGGTTCATACTCCAGAGGCGGAGGGACTAAAGGTTGCGGATTCACAATCGGGATTAGAATAGGGGCGGAAAGACAGGAAGTGCCGGGGGGTCTAGGACTGTTCACGGTATAGGGTGGTTCGAGTGGTTTGAGGTCACAGGGACTTGGCTTCAACTTATGTGTTTCACCCTCCTCGATTGTCTGTCCCTAATTTCAGAAAGTTGGAAAGTTTACTGGAACTAAATCGGAAACTTCGACGTAGAATTAAGTCGATATTCATACTGGCGAATAGTCCAGTTGACTGGTGACTTATATACATGTATCTAGTCTTGTACTAACTTTTGCTGAGTAAAGACAAGGGGGGGAAGAGAGTACAAGGGGCAATACAGAACAAAAAACAAGGGAGTGAGGTATGCGGTGATCCTATGCATCGTTTATCAAAGGAGCAGAACCTTGGCTTCAGAATCTTTGGAGGTTTGGGAATGCAGAACCTCGGGTTGTTACAATGGAATTTGGAAAGTGGTTATTCAGGCTTTGAGCGGTTGGAAAGGTCCCAGAAACAGTGCGGGTGGTTGTGGGGTTTAATGTGGGTTTATTAGTGGCATGGGCCATAACAATTGTCCTATTTTCCACCCTACTCTATTGTTTTATTCTTGGCTATGTCCACTGTTCTATTTTCAGCTATGCTCTACATGCTTTCCATACCTTATCCCCTTTTTTATACCTTACACCACCCTGTTCCACATCCAGTTCTTAACCTATATAAGTGTCAAGCGTCAGATACTGACGGACTTTGGTACTGCCAAGGGGTGTTGGCGAAAAGGTCGGGCGGACTATGGCCAAGTCCTGCAGGCCAAGAGTAGTGGCGTTAGCTTCAACGTGCTCGTGTGTTGCGCCCTACTTGCCGTGCGTGCCACTGTATTTGCCACAGACAGGTACTCGAGGGGATGCTGATGATGCCGGCTCGAGTCGAGGACTTTAACAGAAGAGAAGAAGGTAGAAGGGCCTAAGCCTAGTCGATACCCCGAATGAGGAAGTATGTACATGCATGTCCTACTTATATAGGTCAAGGAGCAACATGTGGAAGAAGGAATGTGAGACAACAAGGTATGCAGAGCATGTGATTATTGTCCACAACAAATAAATTTAGAACAAGGAATGCAAAGTGGGGATAGAACAATAAAGGACAGGATAATAGAATCGTGACTTGAGATGGGACAATAAGGAGTGGTTGAGTATAAAACAATGGGGTCGTGTCCAAGGATAATACAAGGACAGGAGGTCCCGAGGTGAAATGGACTGAGGAGTGTGGATGGCAGATGTACCGAGCTGGGACCGGCGCACCAAGTGTTATGCATGCGACGCGGGCACTTGGTCGTGGATATAGGATGATTGCTTGGTCGGCACTGCCGGCGGATGGGTCTCGGTACGTGGACTTGACAATAAGTAGCATATGGATGTAGATAATTCCTCATTTTGAATATCATCTTGGCTTATGCCCAGTCCTCTTGTCTGAAATCCTGCCTCAGGTGGACACTCTCTGCACCCTCCCAAGTTCCTCTCCTCTCTGAAATCAGTGGCATGCATAGAAAGTAGGGCACAACACACGAGTATTTTGAAGCCAAGCCACCCTGATCAGTCTACTGGACTTGGCTGATTGTTAAGGTTCTTGCCCCCAACAAACCCATTTTAGTTCCCACAACCATCCGTACCCTTTCCAGGATTTTTTCTGACCATAAAGTCTGGAACAACCACCTTCCACGATTCCATTACAACAACCTAAAGTTCTGTAATCCTGACCTCCCTGTGATTCTGTGACCAAGGTTCCGCTCCTTCGATAAGTGCCACGCAGAATCACCACGTACCTCACTCCCTTGTTCTCTCTTTTCTATAGACTCCTTGTATTCTCTTCTCCCCCTTGTCTTTTAATCAGCAAGTACATAATACAAGGAATAGTTACATGTATATAACTCCCCAGTCGACTGCACTATTTGCCAGTATGAATATCAACTTAATTTGCATCCTAAGTCCCGATTGTCAGGGGACGACCCTCTCTAAACTCCGATCCAACTCCAAAGTCCTATTTTTAAACTCCGATCAACTCCGAGGCTAAGATACCCAAGTCCAAAGGGACCGCCGAACGGGAATAGGAGTGATCTTAAACATGGTGACTAGAACCCGGAGTAAATACCCAAGCCTCGGACTTAGTACCGGGAAGTTGGCTCTACAGACTCCGATGTATTGATTTGTAAGCTAGTGCACAGACCACTTACATAAAGAGTATAAAAGGGGTTCACCAGCAGCGGGATCCTTAGACTTTCCTCTTTGGATTCCCCCTGCTTAGGTGAGGTCCCCATATGTATTTAAGTAGTTATAATTAAAAACCTTTGGATTCCCCCTGCTTAGCTCGCCTCCAAGATATACCTCGAGGCTGTAAGAGGGTTGCCCTTACACCGATTCAGTTCCAGTACATTTCCAACCTAGCTCTTTTGCTTTTCTAACTTTCTGAAATTAGGGACAGACAATCGAGGAGGGTGCAACACATAAGTTAAAGCCAAGTCCCTCTGACTTTGAACACCTGAACGACTAGTTGTATCAACCCACTACCATGATTGACCTCTACCCTAAGTCCCCAGTGCTTCCCATCCACTTCCTATCTTTTCCGTCCCATCTGCAAGTTCAACCCTTGACTTTGGAATCTCGACCCCTTCCACAGAACCCCTCAGAAACCCATGGAACTCTTCCAGAAGTATTTCTTTAAGCACCTGACATGTGGATTTAACACTGATCCCCTGCCAGCATTATGAAGTCAGTACTGTTTCATTAGTACTCAGCTCATGAAGCATTGGCATTTTCAGTGCCTGACAGACACCCAAAGGCCCTATTTTGCTGACCCATTTTTACAGCTCTGGAATTCATCAGGGTACCTTTCTTAGTGTAGAATAGATTTTTTAGAATCACTACAATGATATTTTCATGAGCTGATTTCTCAATTCCAGCAATTTTACATCTTTGACCTCCAAACATTAGCCACCCCTCTATATTTACTCCTAAAACCCCCAAAAAATTTGCCAAATGCTTCCTTTTTAAGTATGGAGATATAATCTATAGTATAAAGTTGGTCTGGTGTGCCTGTGGGCGTTTTTGGTCAGCAATTTGTCAGCATTTATATAAGCTCTTCCCATGATGAAAATTTCGAATTTCGAACACCACCAGGTCATGTGACTGGTTCAACTGCCGCGTCTCCCTTTCTTCCCCCACCGTGCAGTCCCCTGGTCTCGAGGAAACACGTCGGCGTGTGCTCGGTGCACACCATCTTCATGTTGTGTACCAACCACATGCTGACCTCTTTCCTCGATCCGCACATGCAGGCGACACCAGTGCACGCACGTCCTGCCTCCCACCATCGCCACCCTCCTGACCGGTACGCTGGCTCTCGACACGACGTGGCAACACCTGAGCACCCCACCTCCTGACACTCCCACACATACACTATCACTGCCGGCCTGCCCACTGCGTGATGGTGGGCAGGTGGTAGCATCGAGCAGAGTGGTAGCGCTCTGAAGACATATTCAGAGTCGTGCAGTGCCTGCATGGAGGTCTGCGAGTGGCTGTGGTCGTCTCAGCGAGTGCCGGTGGTCGTCGATGTCAAAGGAGTGTCAGCAGAGTGGTAACGCTTTGAAGACATATTCAGAGTCGGTGCGTTCCTTATTGATCGTCCTCAGCGTTTTACTGACCGTTTCTTTTACACATACCACGACGATCCACACATTGCGCGATCGCATGGGTCATCGCTCGCTCATGTCTTGCTTCATCGCACGCTTGCCTGTCTGGCCTCTTTGTGTGACTCTCATTGGTGCGTACCTTATTGATTGTCCTCAGCTTTTACTGACCGTTTCTTTTACACATACCGTGATGATCCACACATTGTGTGATCATGATGGAGAATAGACCTCGGCGTGTGCTGGGCGCGCCACATGTTTGTGTTGTGCACCCATCGCACGCCGACGTCCGTCCTCCAGCATGCACGATGCAGTCCACACCCGCGCACCCCACCTCCTGACACCCCCACGTGTGGTGCGCCGGTGTCGCCACATCGTGCATCGTATCGGGTGCACTACAGCCTGGGAGATGCCCCCACATGCATAGCGGTAGGGTACGATGGCACCCGACACGATGCGGCGACACCTGAGCACCCCACCTCCCGACACTCCCACATGTGGGGCTGTCAGGACATGCGGTGTGCTGGTGTTGCTGTGTCGTGCGTCGTCTCGGGTGCCCTATACCCTGTGGGAGCAACGGTCGAGGAGCACCGCATCGAGAGCCCAAGACGACCCTGATTTGGCTGGCTCAAGCCTTGCATTATCGAGACCGTGCTGGGGTTTCCAACTACTTCGTTTGCATTAGCCTTCACGCGTAGGATCCTCTGCTTCATTGCACGTGGCACACTAGGGTATGCTAAGTTCCTCACAGTCTATCAAGGCATGTGTCTGATCTCAGTTTCCGCATTGTGGACTAACAATCTTTCAGCCCAATGGTGGAATGTGAATCGCCGGCACATCGGCATCGAGTGCATGGTATGCACCTTTTTTTTGTTGGAGGGTTTATTGTCATTTTTGACACATGCCACGCTCCCTCTTCCTCCCACCACCCTTTCTACCTGGTGTGCTGGTGTCGCGATGGCATGATGGCAAAGGCGGCGATGGCGATGTCGGGCTCACACATATTCAGTGGAATCTGAGGTGCGTGTGCTTTCTACCGCTTCAGTCACATCTAATACAGTGCATACTCAGGCCATCTACCTCGCTGCCAAAGAATATCATGTGTGCATGTTTTTTTTTTGTTTTTTTGTTTCTTTTTCTTTTGGTTTTGGAGGGCTTATTCTATCACGCTTGCACAATGGCGGCAAAAGATCCATTCACTGTTGCCAACTGCCATGCAATGGATGCTCCCACCCCATGCACTAATTGATACACTCCCTATTGGTGTTGACCATAGAGAGACACATCAATAGAGATATATCAGTGGGAATTAAATATTGATAAATATTTAATTCCCACTGATATGTCTCTATTTCTATGTGTGAGAGGGATTGTGGCAGTTGTGGTGTTTTTTTTTTTTTAAAAAAGAGGGAAGAGGTTTGTCTTATATACTTTATGTCTAATCATGGCACACATTATCAAGACCTTACAGCAATGGGAATGAAAATGCAAGGGCTGTACTCTGGGCACCACATGCATGTGTAAGGTGAGGTGTGTTGGTGGTCACAGTCAACTTGAAGAGTGTTATATAATAGGTGACACTTCTTACATTGCACTCTAATGATTACTGCACTTACTTTCTACATACTAACAACATGCACATACCAACTTCACACACAGAACACTGCACTGTTCTTGAAAAGGCTGCCACCTATACAGGCAACAAGTTCCTGTGAGGCTTGCATTGTCTATCACAAAAACAAGTAACAAGGTCAATCTCTGATAATAGTGGGGATAGACTTATAGTACCATGTGTTTTCATATGGACAATTTTATGTGGGGGTATCAAGGGATACAAATTGGGGAAGGGTACATGTTTTGTTACTGGAGGGAAGGAAGACATGTAATATAGTATATAGGGAAGTCTTACTCAAGGACAATTCTTAGATAGTAATAGATAGAGATGTGTTGAACATAGGATTGGAAATTGTATTACTCATTTCCTATAGCAAAGTGTGATTAATTTTGATATATATATATATTATAGTAATCAATGCAGTCTTTGCAAAGGTGACTGCCAGGCTACTGTTCTTACAAAGGCTGCCACCAGGCATGGCACAGCCACCTCATAGGCGGCTGCAGGGCCGCCGTCCTTTCTTGCAAAGGTGGCCACTAGGCCACCGTTCTTGCAAAGGTTGCCGCCAGGCCAAGGCCGCCACCAGGCCAAGGCTGCCGCCAGGCCAAGGTTGCCACCAGGCCAAGGTTGCCGCCAGGCCAAGGTTGCCGCCAGGCCAAGGTTGCCGCCAGGCCAAGGCCGCCGCCAGGCAGCGGTGGCACAGCCACCTTGCTGTGCCTTCTGCCCGAAGGGCGGAGCGCAGCTAGTTCTATAAAAAAATCAGACATTCTATGACATAATATTTCACAAATAAACTCCAAAGCTCTAATTACAGCAACATCATGCCTGGCCAAAAATCTAAGAAACAGAAGCAATCCAGGAGCATCAGTTGTCAGGAAATAGAAGAACCATTGTAGTGTCTCAGTGAAATCCACAAAGACTTTGGAAGAGGTAAAAGACACAGGCAAAGGAATAATATTATAGACCATCAGTTTTGGAGGCTCAGATTAGGGTGCATGGACTCTATATAAATATAAATTTTGGTCCCAAATTTTGGCCAACCCTCAAAAAAAATATATGCCTAATCAACTCCTTTTTGCAGTGCAAAGATGATTCTGTAAAAATTAAAAGATATCCACGAGCCTTTCTCTCGGAATCAAAAAAAAACGGACTTTTGAGTGCCCGCGACTGTAAACAAAGGAACCTAATACAGGCATCATGCTAGCTTAATAGAGACGCTCTGGTAGGTTACGTTCGTTCCAATGGCTCACCGTGTTTTCATCTACGACATCCAATTTCCATGTAAGAAAAAGAAGAGTGGACGATAAATGAGATAGTAACACTAATCGCGTCCAGACTCATTGCATCAGGAAATATCCCTACCTAAGCAGTCGAAGGATTGACCGCGAGATATCCTCCGTCTACCACCAACTCTTGACCATTTACATAACAACCTGCTCTCGACGCCAGGTACAGCGCAGTCGCGGCCATCTCTTCCTCTCTGCTCGAAATGAGCACATTCAGCGATCTGAAAATCTCGAGTATTTCTTGGGTACTTACGTTCCCCCTCTGTCGGCTGGAACCTTTAATATGCCTTTCGCAATCTTATTAGCTACTTCGCCAGAGAGGGTCTTGCCTTCATTGCGGGTCAATTCTGAGGGCCATGCTCCAGGAGCGATTGCGTTGACCCGTATCGGAATATCACGCAAGGCAA
>QLPI01003095.1:0-10740 GCA_003314275.1 Chroogomphus rutilus | reverse complement strand
CACTTTTTTATACTATTCTTTCCATGTTATACGATCAAAATATGTGTCCAATGTGTTTTTGTCCTTTTCTCATCCCTTACTCCCTTCTCCCCATTCCTTCCACCGTTCGTCACAACAGTATTATAGTTGATAAAGATAGTATAATCGAAGTCAAAGCAGTGACTTGTTATGTGGCTCACCTCAGATAAACGGCTCGAGCTATACAGTGATTATTCCTCGGTCTTTGACCAGTGCCAACTATATTTCGACACACATCGCCTGGAATGCTGTGACCACTGCGCAGACGTGTCTTCTGAATATAAACAAGGACTTGGTTTAGATCTGATTATTGTAGAGTCCATTTCAATGATAGGTGATGTAGTCGATTGTGTAGTTAATCACATGGGCGGAATGGGGTTGACATAAGCCTCATCTAAACACAGAAAGACTTTCTCGACACAAATGAATTGAGAAACATTGTCACATACTTTGATTGCAAAAATAATTAGGTAAAAGAAGATATCCTCTTCTAGGTGGATTTTGTAGGGCGACCCTGAAAAGCAAAGTGTATTGATACAGAAATTAGTTGACCAGACTTGTTCTGGTCTCAACACGACATACTTGACAGTTTGGGCACTTTTGTTCATTCTACAATATAATAATCTTGATACAGACATCGGAATATGATAGATCTTGATGAGAATAATGGATGGATGTTGGTAGAAGGAATGTCCAGTTGAATTTGAGTGATAGAGTTCAAGGAAAATAAAATATGGTTCATAACATTTTAATGATAAGTACCCATAGGCATCAGACATGAAATGGGCTCATATCACCATAAAATATTATACCAAGCACTTTCACTAATCTCAATACAGGTTTGATGTTTCGCCCTTGTACATTATTCCTAAAAATGTCATTTTCCTTTTGGAATCATCAGCCTTCTCGTTGCTGCAGACAGGTTCGAGACTCTGCCCTTGAACCCCAGATACTGACCCCAATCTTTCCTCTGCTGCCTCTCCACCAGATTCCACTCAAGCAAGGCTGCACACTATTATTCCCGAACATTTGCACTCCAATACACAATCTACGTGTTCCTCGTGGGGGATAAACCTTGGCTTGAGAAAGGTGAGCATCAGTGAGGATGATTGTTGAATAATGCCTCAGACTTGAAGAGCTGAAGCATTTTTTTTCATCCTTTACAGATGTAAGAGGTGATATTAATATACCAATCACCAATAGTAAGTGTGGTGACCAGTTACAGCCTTTCACACCCATCTTCGCATTTTTTCACACCTCCATGAAAATATCAAGAGGCAGGAAATAAAAGAAGTAGATTTTATTAAGATCCTTCTGCCAATTGAGACAGAATTAATTAGAAATAAAGCTTTTGGCAAATTTGTGACCGATATTTTCAATGGCAAAGTGATCACTGTTTCTTACTACCAATTGCAGACTACATACAGTGCAGAATACAAGCAGTGTTCTCAGCACTCAATTTACTCAGATATGGTAGTTGAAACTTCAACCCAGCATACAGTTGGGGACACTCAAAGTCCTCTTTTTTGATTCCGACACAACGGCTCATGTAAATATTTTAATTTTTACAGAATCAGATTTACACTGCAAAAAGGAGTGGGTTTAGCATTTTTTTGGATTTTTCCCAATTTCTTTAGGGGGTGGCCAAATTTTGGGACCAAATTTCATGTATATTCCACTGATGTAATCAAAGTTGGGCACCAACCTCGGTTATATCAGCTGTCTCCACCAGCGCAGTGTGCATCATATTCATGTCACATGCACATCGTTGCTGTCACATTCAGGTCACATGCAACAGACACATCAACACTAATGTGTCTCTGGGAAGGGACATGCACAGGTACATTTAGTATATAACAAAAGTCATGTATTAGAATAGATAATTGATTAATTTCCAAAACATCTTTGCCCCCTATTTTCTTTGTCCTCTATTTAGAATCAAGTATCTATAGTCCAACAATTCCAAGAAATCTGAGCCTCCAAAACTGAAGGTCTATAATATTATTCCTCTGCCTGTGCTTTTACCTCTTCTAAAGCATTCATGGCTTTCTCTGATACACTCCAATGACCCTTCTGTTTTCTGACAACCCATGCTGCAGTCCAGCCTGTTAGCTGTCAAGCTTCGGGTACTGACGGACTTTGGTACTGACGAGGGGTGTTGGCGAAAGGTCGGGCAGACTATGGCCAAGTCCTGCAGGCCAAGAGTAGTGGCATTGGCTTCAACGTACTCGTGCATTGCACCCTACTTGCCGTGCGTGCCACTGGATTTGCAACAGACAGATACTCGGGGAGATGCTGATGATGCCGGCCCGAGTCGAGGACTTAATAGAAGAGAAGAAGGTAGAAGGGCCTAAGCCTAGTCGATACCCAGAATGAGGAAATATGTCTTAATTACTGTGATGGGGGATAATGGTTGGTAGATGGACTAGCTACTGTGGTACAAAGATTTGTAGCTATAGGATGTGTAGCTAATTTTCTATGTGATTATATGCTCTTACGCAGTCGACGCATGGTGGGTCGATCGTGTATAAGCGCTGGTCCAAGGAGCTGGTGGCAATGTGACCGTAGGTCGTGTAGGTCGATTGTGGATGATCCACAATAGTGAAATGTGTTAATACAGGCGTGAGTGTGATAGATAGCACCTATATAGTTATCCCCGCTGGGTCCGCAGCCTTGAATGACGACGAGTAGTGATTTGACCCAATGCGGCTTGACGTCACGTGAGTGCGTCGAGTGATGAGATTATGAGCAAGTACAGTAGGATTGGAGAATTGTTTAGGCAGCTATTTAATTTACCTCCTCAGTATAGTCAATAACTGAGGAGGGAGGCTTGCGCGGGTCGTGTCTCACCCACATATACCTTGCAGCCAGCCCTTGACCCTATCGAAGGTTTGAGCCAGGCTGCCGGTTCCAAATCCAGGGAGCTGGCCACGCTAGTCGCGTCGTGCGTGGACAAGCGCCCGTAAGTAGCGTACATAGTAGGATACGAATAACTCCCTCAATAATGAGGGTAAAAATACAAATAAAATTGTGAAAAATAGAGAGTTCAAAGGCGCACAGAATGATACCGAAATCGATATGATACTACAATATATTGAGATTGCTCTCTCAGGGGTGAGATGCAAGTTTGCACCCAACATCGAGTAGATATCAAATATAAGTGTGGGGGGTTTTTGGTATGAGAGACTAGTAATATTCGTTGTAGTTACTTTCTCTTTATACAAGTGAATCATGTAACTAAAGTATGATCCGTAATTAATGGATTTTGTGGAGCATATGCAGGGTCGGCCCACTGTGAGCTGCCCCGATGGAATCTTCATAGAAATATGACACCTGTCAGTGGTGCCATTTGAATAGAACAACTTCTCCCTTTGTTCCCTTCTTGTCTGCAATATTTATCGCCTCTCTGAGCTGTGTCTCGTGTCTCATTCTCCTGTTTCTCAGTCATCTGTCCTCGGTGACTGTATGTATGCGTCCCGGTTCCCTCAGTTCTCGTTCCTTTACATGTGAGTCTCATCCCCTATGTTCCTTCTATCCCCTCCTGTCTGTTTTCCCTTCGTCTCCTTCTATATTCCATATATTTCGGCTCCTCTGGCCCCTATGTCTCCTGGTCATCCGGGCGCTTAGCATCTAAGTCGCCGCCGGTTTGAGTCTCTCGCATGGTAACTACTAGTAAGTCCGTGTTCTGTACTACTTTCCACTGCATGCTCACTAATACCTCTTCTGTACACTAATTTACACTATTCTTTCTTGTTATACAATCAGATTTGTGTCAAACATATTTTTGTCCTTTTCTCATCCCTCACTCCCTTCTCCCCATTCCTTCCACTGTTCGTCACAACAATTCGGCCCCCTGCATATCCATAGATACAGTCACATGACCCCGAGCCATATCGGGCTAGATTCATCAGGGCAATATTACTGTTGTCCGGACACACTGGGAATAATTCCCGATATGTATCACATCACACTCATGCTGGTACTATACGTTGACAGTACCAGAGTCGTTCACAAATGACTGTCACTCACCCCCACATTCCCCGTAGCCGCCTCCCTGGGTCGGCGCTTAGCCAAACCTAAAACCTTCGTATCGCGCGGAGGGCTACCTACGGTGGAATATAATAGATTCCAAACACATCTATTAGATAGTTATTACAAATAATTATCTACCTAAATAACCCCATCCCCATTGTCACCCGGGACATACGCCTTGAGATTAAAAGTCTCAGGCTTTTGAACAAATGGCTCACTCACCACCTAGGCATGACATCAACAAATTCAAGGAAATAAAGCCGGAATTGGGCGAGGACAATTGGGCAACATGGAAGAGGAGGATGGAGGCGACATTCGCAGAACGAGACCTCGAAGAAATCATTGATGGCACGGAGGTTAATCCCACCGTTGCCACAGGATCCACGCCACTTGCACAACTCCAAAAAGCCTGGAAAACCAGGAACACCGCGGCATACTACCAGATCTTCATGTGCGTATCATCAGCTATACAGACTGAAATACGCAAAACAAAGGTCGCTGCGGAGGCATGGAAGATGCTGATCGATTGGTTCGAATCGAGAGATCTGGGGAAAGTCAGTGTTGTCAGGAAGCGATACGAATATTACCGCATGGTAGAAGGGCAGACGGTCAGATCGTACATCACCGTAATGACTGATCTCAGGGAACAACTCGCCGCAATGGGCGAAAATATCGTAGATTCCTATCACATGTCTAAACTACTCCGGAACGTCCCCGCATCATGGAGGACGGTCACACACGTCATTGAGATGGTCGCCACTACGACAGAAGATGTCGAGAGGCAACTGGAATCTTACGAGGCCCGGATCAACTCTGAAGAGATGGAGGAGCAAGATGCAACTGCCTTCCTCGCACAGAACAGACCCCAGAGGCGACCCCCCATGCTACCAATACAACCGCGCAATGCGGCACCCCCAAACCAACTGAGCCAGCGACAGCCGGGCAATCAGCAACGACTGCTGGCGTCCCAGGCACCCCCGCAGGGTCAACAAACCCAGCAGTACCCACGGCCGCAACAAAACTATCAGCCGCCGCACATGAGGGGCAACGAGCGACCAACATATCATTGCAACAACTGCGGGCAACCCGGCCACTCCGCCGCCAAATGTTGGGCACCCGGCGGAGGATGAGCACGACTGCCACAGTGGAGGGGAAACCACAACCCAACCCCCCAGCCAGCACAACAGAACCCTGACCCATTAGCAGCCCCCCAGCTGGCACCACCGGCAGACAGATTCAGGGGGGCGGATGGGAACATACAGACCAACGTCGCGATCGATGACGAGGATATGTTGTTTGTAGCTAATGTCACTAATGCCGCATCCCCTATAGGCAGGCCGGTCTTCAGTTCCATCACGACAGAAAATCTCACGTCGATGGAGGACAAAGCGCACTACTGACTGGCCGATACAGCCACAACCAGCCATATATGCGGCAATATCAATTTATTCCAGTCCATCAAAGACTGTCCCCCGGTTACTATACAAACCGCAAGCGGTGACAAGTTCACTGCAACCAAAAGAGGCGTCGTCCAGATCAAAATCATGTCTGATCCAAAATACGCACTCCCCGATCTTCGTGTTACATTGACTGACGTCATCTATGTCCCTAAATTACAGACAAATCTCCTCTCAGTAGGGAGGATGAACAAGGGCAATGTCGGCGCGGTCTTTGACACCGATCGCACATATCTATATCATGCAGGGAGAAAAATCGCCTACGCCTTCAATGAAGGCAACCTCTTTGCCTTCCTGGCCGTTAGGATAGCCAGCGATGCGCCGGAAACGGCTAAACTCTCTGGGGAACCGTCTGACATCGTGCTGTGGCACCACCGTTTGGCCCATACAAACTACAGAACGATGGAGAACATGAAGAGGCAGAAGTCGGCCATCGGGTTCATCCCCCATGACCACTCCGGGCCTATACCCCAATGTACCGATTGCCCGTTTGGCAAACAGATACGATCATCGTTCCTACACATTGAGGAACTTCCCACTGACATTGGGGACGTTGTAGTATCCGATGTATGCGGGCCGTTTGAAACGTCATTCAACGGCTACCGCTACTTCATCACCTGGATCGATTCCCACTCCAGGTACGCGAAAATTGACTTCCTCAAAAACAAAGAAAGCGCGACAATCGCCACCTCATTCAACCACTACATTACATGGTTGGGATGACAAAAGAAAGCCACCGTCAAAAGAATCAGGATGGATAACGGCAGGGAATACATGGGACAACCATTTCAGCAACTATGCAGAGATAGTGGCATCATTCACAAGACCACCCCGCCATACACCCCCGAGCACAACGGGATTGCAGAAAGGTACAACAGAACCCTGCAAGAAGGCGCACTCACCCTGCAGCACCAGTCGGGACTCTCGAAGAAATTCTGGGTCACGACCATACACACCGTCAACTTCGTCAGGATGCGCGTGCTGCATACACGCATTGGGAAATCACCACATCAGGCCTTCTGGGGAACGCACCCCAGAATTGACTGGTTCAGAACCTTCGGGTGCAAGTGCTGGGCACACATAGCCAAGGACAAAAGGCGCAAGGGGGACTTCAAGTCAATCGAGGGCATCTTTGTCGGATACTACGACAACTCAAAGGCGTACAAAGTCTATATCCCGCACACTCGCAAAGTGATAAAGGTATGGGACGTTATATTTGACGAACTTAGACATATAGAATGTATCACTATACACGCCACCGACGACGATGATGAGTCACAGCCCTGGACCAAGAAGACCCGTGTCACCTTCACCCCAGTGTCAACCCCAGCACCCGACCATGACTGGCCAGAAATACCAGAGCCGGTGATCCCAATAGAGGGCAACAGCGATGGAACGGGGGAGGCTGAAGAGCAGGAACGACACGAGGAGGCGGAGGTAGAAGACGTCATCGCAACAGAGCCAGACCCGGACTCCAAGGAGCCGGAAAGAGCGCCAAAAGAATTCGCAAAGGGGCCGTGGCTCGACTCCACGAATAATGCATACGGAAGGGGGAGGAGGAACGTAATACTAATGGCAGATGCTGACGAACTAGCGTACGGGACACTCACCTCAACGACAGTCGAGTCAGCCTTTGTCGTACTGGCTGAGGACAAACCAGCCAACTACAAACAGGCAATGACCCTGTCCAACGCAGCGCAGTGGAAGTTAGCGTGCGATGAGGAGTTCGAAACGTTGAGGGGGTACAACACATGGACCCTCGTCAAAAAACCGCCAGAAGTCAACGTAGTAGGGAGCCGGTGGACGTTCAGAGTGAAGAGGGACAATCTTGGACACGTCAATAAGTTGAAGTCTCGTCTCGTTGCGCAGGGGTTCTCACAGATCCAGGGGATCGATTTCAACGAGATATACTCACCAACGGTCAGATTCACGTCCATTCGGATCATACTAGCACTCGCGGCAAAGCACAATCTCGAACTACGCCATGTCGACGTAAAGGGGGCGTATCTCAACGGCGTCCTCGAAGAAGACATGTATATGCATCAGCCTGAGGGCTTCATAGAAGGGGGGAAGGAACACATGGTGTGTAAATTGAACAAAGGCATATACGGACTGAAACATTTGGGGAGAGTGTGGCACAGGATGCTCAGAGAAGAGCTTGAGGGGGTAGGATTTCAGCCGGGGCAAGCAGACCCCACCGTCTTCACCCGGTTTGGCAGAGAGGGATCGATGGATGTCTCAGGGTGGTACGTCGACGATGGCTTACTTGCCTCAAACTCAAAGGCGTCGATGATGCGGATGGTGAACAACATACGAGGGAGTTTCGAGATACAGGATCTCGGTGAGCCCATGAGGTTGTTGGGCATTAAAATCACACGAGACAGGCACTTGGGGACGATTCACATTTCACAGCCATCGTTCATCGACACCATAGCTAAATGTTTCGACATCACGACCGGGAGAACAGTCAGCTCTCCCATGGACCACCTTCTCCCCCTCCGGTCCCAGACAAAAATGGACACGCCGTCCATGGACCTCAACTATGCATCCCCTGTCGGTAGTCTTAACTACTGCGCCATCTCCACCCGGCCAGACATATCATTTGCCACTAACAAGTGCGCGCAATTCACCTCGAACCCATCACCCATCCACTGGGAGGCCGCAATCAGAATACTACGCTACCTACTCAGTACAAAGGATCACGGCATACTATACTGCATGGAAAGAGACGGGATGGAGGGATACAGCCACGACCTCATTGGCTACACAGACGCTGACTTCACCAGAGACGTCAATGACCGAAAATCAACATCCGGCTGGGTCTACACGTTCAACGGGTCACCCATATCATGGGCATCTAAGAAACAGGGTCTTGTAACCCGCTCCAGCATGGAGTCGGAACTCGTCGCAGGATCCATTGCATCAACGGAAGGCACATGGTTGATAAAGCTGGGGAAAGATTTCAGACGGCAATTCAGGCCTGTCCCCCTTTTTACTGATAATCAATCATTCATATCATTTGCCAGGGACAATGTCAACACGTCCCGTACCAAACACATCGACGTACACTATCACTACACCTGCGACCAAGTCAATGCCAGGAACCTGAAGATCTACTACATCCCGATGCTGAAGAACCCCGCGGACATCTTAACCAAAGCTCTGTCAACGCGCAAACATCTACACCTCCTAGAGATATTAGGAGTCGTACACGTTTGAGGGGGTATGTTGAGACGAGAGAAAGAGGAGACAGGGGATCGGGGGAGAATTAGGAGGAGACATAGAATCGGGAGCACAGGAAGGTGCACATGTAGAGAGATGGACTTAGAGACTACAATTCAGAGCCCCAGAACGAACTAAAAGTAACATTACAGTTATCCAAAAGTATATACAGAACACCGCCCTCATATGTAGACACGGCGGATCGAGACACGGCGGCCTACATGCTAGACGCCCATAGAGGAGGGATACGCATGGGATGAGATAGAGACAGACGCATCCAGAACAGAGTCTATGGGGCGGAAATAGGTCATAGAGTACATGGGGATAGAGGGACGTATCACTCACGGGATAGGAAACAGGAGAAGAGATATTCGGGGCGCATATATGCAGGTGACACGCACTCACCAGCAGAGAAACGGGGCTCGATGCCAAAGATAGAGTCGAGGGCACTGCAAGAAGCGGCAGAGAGTATTTTCACATTGAATAGAACCGTGCGGACAGGGCGGACAGAAATAGACTAGAGGAGCGGCGACCCACATCGGGTCGACCGCATATAGACACCGTCTCAGGGTAGTTACGGTGGTCATTATATTCAGGAATTGGAATCTCTATAAGAGATAGATAGATAGAGAATAACAAACCAGTCTCGCACTCAAAGAACACTGTTGTCAAGCATCCGTACCGAGACCCATCTATTCGGCATTGCCGACCGAGCAATCATCCTATATCCACGACCAAGTGCCCGCATCGCATGCATGACACTTGGTACGCCTGTTTCGGCTCGGCACGTCCACCATCCATACTCCCTGTTCCCACCCCTCGGCCCTTTTCGCCTCGGGACTTCGTGTCCTTGTACTATCCTTGGTTACAAGCCTTGTGTTATAGTCTGGCACCTCCTATTGTCCTATCTTCGGACATATTCTATTATCCTGTCCTTTATTGTTCTATCCCCGCTTTGCATTCCTTGTTCTAATTTTATTCATTGTGGACAATAACCACATGCTCTGCATACCTTGTTGTCCCACATTCCTTATTCCACATGTCGCTTCTTAACCTATATAAGTAGGACATGCATGTACATATTTTCTCATTCTGGGTATCAACTAGGCTTAGGCCCTTCTACCTTCTTCTCCTCTGTAAAGTCCTCGACTCGGGCCGGCATCATCAGCATCCTCCCAAGTATCTGTCCGTTGCAAAACCAGTGGCACGCACGGCAAGTAGGGTGCAATGCACGAGTACGTTGAAGCCAACGCCACTACTCTTGGCCTGCAGGACTTGGCCATAGTCCGCCCGACCTCTTCGCCAACACCCCTTGGCATTACCGAAGTCCATCAGTAACCGACGCTTGACAACTGTTTATCATCGTAATCGACGAAGTTTGGATCGCTCGTGTCATTATACCAGGCTATCACCTTTATCGTCGTCACTCACGTCCCCGGACCCAACGGGAACATCATATTGAGTTTATTACGATTTAACTGCGATTTCACTCGCACTTTCTATAGAGACTATCATTACCAGGCGGTCATTTGGCCCCCTGCATATCCATAGATACAGTCACGTGACCCCGAGCCATATCGGGCTAGATTCATCAGGGCAATATTACTGTTGTCCGGACATACTGGGAATAATTCCCGATACGTATCACATCACACTCACGCTGGTACTATACGTTGACAGTACCAGAGTCGTTCACAAACGACTGTCGCTCACCCCCGCATTCCCCGTAGCCGCCTCCCTGGGTCGGCGCTTAGCCAAACCTAAAACCTTCGTATCGCATGGAGGGCTACCTATGGTGGAATATAATAGATTCCAAACACATCTATTAGATAGTTATTACAAATAATTATCTACCTAAATAACCCCATCCCCATAGTCACCCGGGACATACGCCTAGAACATCAAGCTGCATCGGTGTCAAGCCCCCGATACCAAGCTCCGGTTCACTTGGTAGTACCGACCGAACAACCCTTGCCTTTTAGTCCCACACACCAGTGACAAGTCATCCCTC
>QLPI01003094.1:0-15621 GCA_003314275.1 Chroogomphus rutilus | reverse complement strand
CCCCTTACCCTTCGGAGGTCCCGCCCAGTTCTCCCTCGGAGAACTCCCCCACCACTCATCCGTCTTCTGCGACCAGTTGTACCACCGAGCCTGCTCAAGAATCCGGAGGTCATTCATGTGTACCAGGGCCTCGGCGATCCTCCGGTTCTCCTCCTGGATGCCCCGCACATCCTGCCTCAACCCCCGCAGCTCTTCAACCACCTCCCTCAAATCAACCCCGGAGGTGCTCGGAACCCGAGACGGCCCCTCAATCACTACCTCCAACTTCTGCCTCTTTGGCCTTGGACCTGCACTGTCCTCCGAAGCGACCCTTCCTCTCTTCCCCTTAGCATCCGTCTCCTCCTCCCCATCACCCTTCTCCTTGCACTTCACCTTCCGATTGGCACAAATAAAGCAGGAGGTTCCCTTGCCCCAAGCGGGCCACATGCAGGGTTCCTCCCGATCGGAATAACGCTTGCACACCCGACCAGGCTCCGCAACCCAGTCGAGCATGTCCTCGGACGACTGATGATATAAGTCGGGATGCAGGCTGATCAGCATCCTTCGACTCGATTCGAGCGGACCGAGACCCACCTCGGCACCATCCGCCCTGGCACTCCTCAGCAGAAAGTTCTCGTAGGCCTTCTGGGCCCGATGCACTCGGAGTGCATGTTGCTGTTGGAGCGTTCGGACTCGCTCCTTTTCTCGTTCATTCAGAGCCGACCCCCCGGGCTCCGCATTCGGAGTCTGCCTCCGAGTGACTACTGCCGATGAGTCCCCTTGCTGGGATTTGTCCTCCGCTATTGTGTATAGCTCCAGAATTGTTTGAGAGCTCTTTATGTTCTTCTTCCGAGGCGTCTTCTTGTAGACCTTTTTCAAAGCCGCCTCCTTTTGGAGCTTTTCGGCCAACTCCTTGGCCTCCTTCTCGGCCAACTCCTTGGCCTCCTTCTCGGCCACTTCCTTGGCCTCTTTTTCAGCCTTCTCCTTAGCTTCCTTTTCGGCCTTTTCTTCTCCTCTTTTTCGGCTTTCTCCTTAGCCTCCGCCTCCGCCTTACATTTGGCTTCCTCCTCCGCCTTATGTTTGGCCTCCTCCTCCGCTTTTCGTTTGGCCTCCTCCTCCGCTTTTCGTTTGGCCTCCTCCTCCGCTTTTCGTTTGGCCTCCTCCTTGGCCTTCCATTGCTTTTCGGCCTCCTCCTCGGCCTTGCTCCTTTTGTCAGCTCGGACCTTCTCGAGCTTCTCCGATGCCTCTCGCAATGCTCTCTCGAGAATGGCCTCGTCGTCTAAAATGGGGGATGGTGAAGACATGGTTGAGTTGCTATGAAAAAGGGTCCCCCCTTATATACCTTATCGCGACGCCTAATCACCTAATCTTCCCACGGTCACTTCCATCACCATTAGGCGCCAGGACCTCGAGGCTTGGTCCTAACAGGGGGGCACTGTTATATCCACGATATAACTCCGACATCCTGGACATCCGATATAGGGTGCTACGAAAGAACCCTACTCCGAACCAAGTCTGAACCTACATTGCCACCTCCGAGTCCGACCAGCATCGTTAACCTCGGACCTCGGACATCTTCCTTTTTCGTCGAACAATAGTCTTATTGTAACACCAATGTATATTTCTCTTGTACTCCGTTTTCGTTCATCTTATTGTTCTCTTGATCATTCCTAATTAGTTACAATAAGGACCGTATGCATAAATACCTCCAGACTTCTGTACTATACCTTAGTTCGAATATCGACTTGTATTCCCACTCACTCTTGAACTCCGAAAACTTATCTTCTCCGAACCTCCGAAATAAAGGACTGACGATCGAGGAGGGCGCAACATTAAAGTTGAAGCCAAGTCCTTACGACTCCAAACATACGACTCGGACCGACTTACGTCAGCTCGGACCTGACGCGAACTCGGACACTAACATATGTACATGAGGGAAAGGGACTTCACCTAGCAATGGGGGAATTCCTAAGCAGAAAACTTAAAGCCCCTTGCTAGTGAGTCCCATACTCTATATACTCTGTGCCTACATAATGCTTTCCCAACATACCTTACCCTTCCCTTGGCTCTGGTAGTATGATCTCCCAAACACCTGCAGGCCTGGTCTGGAGAGTCTGGTTCGAGACTTTAGTTTATTGGCTTGGTGTTATATCCTTGATATACACCAGAGACTGTAGTGCACTACCTGAAACACTGCAAATGATACACAGAACAGCACAAAACAGTTCAGACACAAGACAGGAAAGGCCAGCCACTCCATACATCAGCTGTTGGGTGGCCCTAAGATCATCTTTGCTACCCTGCACTATTGTTAAATCCGCATGTCGGCACTTAGCTAGAGGCTTCCAGAAGGGTTTCCAGAGGGTTCCGATTGGTTTCTGAAGGGGGGTTCATACTCCGGGGATGGAGGGACTAAGGGTCACGGATTCGGGATCGGAATCGGAATGGGGACGGAGGACAGGAAGCGCCGGGGGTCTTGGAAACTATTCACGGTATAGGGTGGTACGAGTGGTTCGAGGTCACAGGGACTTGGCTTCAACTTATGTGTTGCGCCCTCCTCGATCGTCTGTCCCTAATTTCGGAAAGTTGGAAAGTTTACCGGAACTTAATCGGAAACTATGACGCAGAATTAAGTCGATATTCGTACTGGCGAATAGTCCAGTCGACTGGTGACTTATATACATGTATCTAGTCTTGTACTATCTTTTGCCGAGTAAAGACAAGGGGGGGAAGAGAGTACAAGGGGCCATATAAAACAAAGAACAAGGAGTGAGGTACGCAATGATCCTGCACGTCATTTATCAAAAGGGCGGAACCTTGGTCTCGGAATCTCAGAGACTCGGGAATACGGAACTTCGGGTGGGTGTGATGGATTTACGGAAAGTGATTGTTCCAGACTTTTAACAGTCGGAAAGTCTCAGAAAAGGTGTGGGTGGTTGTAGGGGCTGGTATGGGTTTATTGAGAGTACGGGCCATAACAACTATATACAATCCACACACCACTTTGACAAATACACTGATATAGCACCCCCCAGCCAATGACCAAACCATAAACATCCTTTACTCCAACCTGGATTAGCTCTTGTTTTCTGCTAGTCTCCCTATCTATGAGGGATTGGAAAACACAGCTGTAATGTTATATGTAGAGGCAGTTGAGTCTATGTAATTTGGTGAAATTTTTAGTGATGCCACTCACCACTGTGAAAGCAGAATCCATGGACAATGACTAGTGTCATATAGACTTGAAGGTCTTTTTTTGCTAACCCTAACCCTAAGTCAAAGATGAAAATTTGAAAGACAAAGATATCAGAGATGTGTCTCTAAAGACAAAGACACCAAAGACATTTTGGATGTTTTCCTGATGTAGATCTATTGTCAAGTATGAAATTTTAT
The DNA here is from genome assembly GCA_003314275.1 of Chroogomphus rutilus. NCBI lineage: Eukaryota > Fungi > Basidiomycota > Agaricomycetes > Boletales > Gomphidiaceae > Chroogomphus > Chroogomphus rutilus. Next base: position 12,249 of record QLPI01003094.1, on the reverse strand, counting down.
GTATGTAAGGAGGCAAAATTCATTTAATATAGTAGGATCTTGAAAATTAAATTGAATTTTATATTAGATACACAATCCAAAACTTCCAAACATGCAAATGGTTTTGTTACTTACTGTATATTGTGGACTGAGAACTTGAGCCAGGAAGTTGGTAGTTGGAGTCTTTTTCCATGTACTGTATTAGATGATTGGTCCTAGAGTTGTTGTACATTGTGGGTCCACTTGTGGAAAATGAGAGTATAGTCTGCTTTTGCTGCTTCCTTTGGCTTTTAGTCAAGTTGATTAAGAGTTAATTACTATATTTAATTGAATATTAATTTCCCAGCCAAATTTTGTTATATAAATATTTTTGATAGTCCAATGAAGCTGATTTAGTGAGGTTTTCTTGAGGAGGAATGTTTATATCATGCAAGTCTAATCCAGTCCATAAATATAAATATAAACCTTTAGGTTATGATTTACTATATGTGTGCCTTCCTGGTTGTTAAGGTCCGAGTTCGTGTCAGGTCCGAGCTGACGTAAGTCGGTCCGAGTCATGTGTTTGGAGTCGTAAGGACTTGGCTTCAACTTTGATGTTGCGCCCTCCTCGATCGTCAGTCCTTTATTTCGGAGGTTCGGAGAAGATAAGTTTTCGGAGTTCAAGAGTGAGTGGGAATACTAAGTTGATATTTGAACTAAGGTATAGTACAGAAGTCTGGAGGTATTTATACATGCGATCCTTATTGTAACTAATTAGGAATAGTCAAGAGAACAATAGGATGAACGAAGAGAAATATACATTTGGTGTTACAATAAGACTATTGTTCGATGAGAAAGGAAGATGTCCGAGGTCCGAGGTTAACGATGCTGGTCGGATCCGGAGGTGACCATGTAGGCTCAGACTTGGTTCGGAGTAGGGTCTTTCGTAGCGCCCTATGTCGGATGTCCAGGTTGTCGGAGTTATATCGCGGATATAACAGTGCCCCCCTGTTAGGACCGAGCCTCGAGGTCCTAGCGCTTAATGACGATGGAAGTTACCGTGGGAAGATTATGTGATTAGGCGTCGAAAAAAAGGTATAAAGGGGGAACCCTTTTCCATAGTAGTAGCCCAACCATGTTGTCACGTAACACCCCCAACCTTGATGACGAAGCCGTTCTGCTGGAGCAGATGCGAGTGACTTCGGAGAAGCTCGAAAAGGTCCGGGCTGACAAGAAAAGGAAGGCCGAGGAGGAACGGAGGGCCGAGGAGGCCAAGTAGAAGGCCGAGGAGGAGGCCAAACGAAAAGCGGAGGAGGAGGCCAAACATAAGGCGGAGGAGGAGGCCAAACGTAAGGCGGAGGAGGAGGCTAAAGAGAAAGCTGAAAAAGAGGCCAAAGAAAAGGCCGAAAAGGAAGCTAAGGAGGAGGTCGAAAAACTCCAAAAGGAGAGAGAAGTCAAGAGGTTTCAACGGGAGGCCCAGAAGGTTCCCAAAATGATTCCCTATAAGAAGATAGTGAAGAGTCCAAAAACGATCTCGGAGTTATCGACAATAGTGGAGGACATCCCTCAGCAAGGGGGTTCTTCGGGGGACAAGGAAGAGGGAGCGGGCGACAAGGGGAAGAGGGGTAGAGGTTCTTTGGAGGATGGTGCGGCTCCGAAGTTGAAGAAGAGGAAGGTGGAGGCGGTGGTTGAGGGGCTTCCTCGGGAGTCGGAGGCCCCTTGGGTTGCTCTCGTGAAGGAGTTGGTGGGCGAGTCGAGGGCTTCTCGAGAAGCGGTTGCCTCTGAGCTGCGGGAGTTGAGGCGGGAGGTCTGGGACCTCGGAGATGACAATAAGAGGATCGCCGATGCCTGTGAGCATATGAACCAGCTCCGAATCCTTGAACAGGCTCGGTGGTTCAACTGGTCTCAGAATACAGATGACTGGTGGGGAAGCGCTCCGAGGGATACCTGGAAGGGGAAGGAGAAGGAGAGTGACAAGGGGGAGGAGAAGGAGGATGAGGGGGGTCCGAGGGATGCTGGGTCGGACCAGGACGATACACCTGGGTCTCCGGTGTAGAAGATGTTTCATAGAAATATATATTTTCTTTCTTTTTATTTTTTGAATCTTGAAATCGAGTGAAAAAACCGAAGTCAGAAGATGAACTATCGGTCCGAGGTGAGGGACTCTAGGACATCACTCAGGGGACCTGGTTTGTCTGGGTGTGCTCGGTGGAAGTCAGAGACTACCTCGGAGGCATGGCTAAGTTCGTTGGCTGGCAGCCAGGATGTTTCGTCTTCGGTACCTTCGTATCCGGTCCATCGGACTAGGTACTGGAGGGGGCACCTGCGTTCCGTCGATCTTGGAGTCAAGGATCTCGGAGATCTCGTATTCGGGTTCCCCATCGATGACGACTGGGGGTTAGGGTGGGAGTATGCGTTCGGAGTTGAGGGTTCAAGCATAGAGACGTGGAAGACTGGGTGGATGGCTCTCATGCTTTTGGGGAGTCGCAGGGTGAAGGACATGGTTCCTACTTGCGCGATGATTTCAAAGGGGCCTAGGAATTTCTCTGCTAACTTTTTAGAAGGTCTCGTAGTTTGGATGTTCTCGGACTTAATGAAGACTTTGTCTCCAATCTTGAAGTCCGGGGGAACCGCTCGGCGACGATCTGCAGAGGCTGAGTATCGGGTCTGAGCTTCGGATATAGTCTTTCGGAGTTGTTGGTGCAGGTCGTCCAAGTCGACTACGAAGTCGTGTGCCCGAGAGGAAGCAAGGTCATGTTTGGGGTGGAAAGTGATGTTCGGATGATAGCCCTTGTTGGCATAGAAGGGGGAGATTCCCGTCATTGCATTGGGGGCATTGTTGTACGCGAATTCGGCGATGGGTAATAGTTCAGACCAGTTGTTTTGCTGGTAGTTGCAATATACTCGGAGATACTGTTCGAGGGTTTGATTCATTCGTTCAGTTTGTCCATCCCCTTTGGGGTGATAACCTGACGTGAAGTGAAGCTTCATGTCTAAGGCTTTTCCGAGGGATCGGAAGAACGAGGAGACAAACTCGGATCCTCGGTCCGAGGTAACGTGTGATGGTACTCCATGCTTTGAGAATACATGTAGGACGAAGAGTCTGGCAAGGGTTGGGGCGGTAATTGTGTCGACGGTGGGGATGAAGAGAGACTGTTTTGTTAGGCAGTCTACGATGACGAGGATAGTCTCGTAGCCATCCAAAGTGGGCAGTTTCTCTATGAAGTCCATGGAGATGGAGTTCCAAGGTCGTTCGGGGATCGGTAATTGCTTGAGTAGCCCGTAAGGGCGATGTCTCTGTGGCTTAGACCTCATGCAAGTGGTGCAAGATTTAACATAGGACTTAACGGAATCTCGGAGCTCGGGCCAGACATAGTCTCTTTGGATGAGTTCTAATGTCCGATTCTGGCCGAAGTGTCCTGAGATTGGGTGGTCGTGCTTGTCTTGTAAGACTCGGAGTTGGAGGTTTCCATGATCGGGGACGTAGATTCTTTTATCGAGGAGGAGGAGTCCGTCCTCGGAGATGGTCCATCGATCGGTGAGGTTGTCCATTTGGGATGAGGTTGTGGGGTCTTCTCGGAGTGAGGGTCGGATGTCTTTATGGAGTTGTTCTACATCCATGATCATTGTGGCTTGCATTACCGGAGTGTACAGGGAGGTGGCTCGGAGTGATGATACGAGTTGTTCCATTGTAAAGACTGGTCGGAGGTTGTGCGGATTAATCTTGGTGTAGTCGCTTCCTCCCTCTTTAGGGTAGATGTCCCATCGTCTAGTCAGTGCGTCTGGTTTGGCACCAAGGCGACCAGGTCGGAAGCAGATTACCATGTTGAACTGGGAGAGATATTCGGACCATCGGACCTGCCGACGGGTGAGTAACTTGGTTGTTGAAAAATATTCTAAATTCTTGTGGTCAGTGACAACGTCGATTGGATCTGCTGCACCTTCTAGGTAGTGTCTCCAGGTTTTGAAGGCTTCAAAGATGGCCAGTAGTTCTTTGTCGTGTATGTCATAGTTCAATTCTGGAGGGGTGAAGGTTCGGGAGTGGAAGGCTATTGGGTGGATGTCGTTGTCTGTTGGTGATATGGTGGACAGAATTGCTGCGAGGGCGTAGTCCGAGGTGTCGGACTCGACAATGAGTTGAGATCCAGGGATCCACTGTTGTAGGATCGGTGCCATAGTGAACGCCTTCTTGAGCATCTCGAAGGATGTTCTGCAATTCTCAGTAAATTCCACGGAGTATCTTTTTGTGTCAGACGAGTTAGCGGCACTGTGATGTCGGAGTAGTTGAAGATGAAGCGTCGGTAGAAGTTTGCAAATCTGAGGAAAGACTGAATGTCTTTGATTTTTCGGGGTTCAGGCCATTCCTGGATGACTTTGACTTTGTCGTCGGCCATGGTCAGGCCCTTTTGGAGAGAGGATGTATCCGAGGTACTCCACAGTGTCGGTGTGGAAGAAGCATTTATCTGCTCGGGCATATAGGTGGTTCGCTCGGAGGCATCGGAGGACTTCTTTGACATGGTTTCTATGTTCTTCTAGATTGTCGGAGTATATCAAGATGTCATCTAGGTATACTAGTACGGAGAGGTCTAGAAGGTCGGAGAAGACGTCGTTCATGAATCGCTGGAAGGCGGCCGGGGAGTTGGTGAGTCCGAAGGGCATCACACTCCATTCGAAAGATCCATAGCGTGTGTGGAAGGCGGTCTTCCATTCGTCGCCTTTTCGGATGCGTACCAGGTGGTACGCGTGTTGGAGATCTATCTTGGTGAATATTCGGGCCTTTCGGGGACTGTCCAGGAGATCGGAGATTCAGGGAAGTGGGTAGCGATCCTTCTTTGTTATCTTGTTTAGTCCACGAAAGTCGACGCATATGCGTAGTGATCCATCTTTCTTTCGGGCGAAGAGGACTGGAGCGCCCCCAGGGGAGCATGAGGGTCGTATAAACCCTGTGGATATGTTCTCATCTAAAAACTCTCGGAGGGACTTCAGTTCACTTTTGGAGAGAGAATAGATCGGACCAAATGGGGGTGATGTGCCTTCCTCCAGTTCGATCTTGAGGTCATATGGTCGGTGAGGGGCTAAGGTGTTGGCCCGAGTTTTGCTGAAAATGTCTTTGAACTTGTGGTACTCGCTCGGGACATTACTCAGGTCTATCGGACCTTCTTCGGAGTCTTGGCTGTCGGAGAGGAAGAGCTGGAAGGTTTGCATTCCTTCCATTCTTGATATTCGGGCAAAAGCTGCTGCGTTTACTAAGGCAACTTTTGGCGCCACGAGCTGGGGTTTCGGAGGGGACGGAGTTTCGGATGAGCTGCTGGCTCGGATGGTACCTGGAGATTAGTTGTGGTCCGAGAGCCGAACAATATACTGCCCAATACCCAGTCAATCAACGGATTGTAGCGGGTGAGCCAGTTGTGTCCGAGGACTGCCGAGCAATGAGAATCCAATGGAGTTATGTAGAACATAATGGTGTGCTGCTCCCCTGTTGGGAAGCGAACGCGGAGGTCGATGGCTCTTCAAATTACAGAGTTGGAGGAGCCATCAAAGAGTTGTAGCGGAATTGGAGTGATGTCATAGGTTCGGAGTTGATGCTTTGTAGTGTAGTCGGAGTCCACGAAGCAATGAGTTGATCCTGAGTCTATTAGAGTGTCAATATAGGTGGTTTCAAGGTGGAGACAGATGGTCAGGCAGTTCGGACTGGAAAGAGCGGATGCATTGAGTCTCATCTCCATTGGTGCATCATTGGGTTCAGCGCAGCCCCTAACTGATGCTGGAGTCGAAGGGCTGCTTAGAGATTTTTTGACTCCAAGGTATCTTCTACTTCAGAGATCGTTTCCTCGGTCGTGCTTTCTACAATAGTGGTTGCATGTCCTTTGGCGGCGGCAGAGGTTGACTTGGGACATTCCTTTGCTACATGACTGGTTCTTCCACAGAACAGGCAGAGGTTGTGTTCGAAACGGCCTTGTTGTTCTTGAGGCGTTGCCGTCTTTGCCGAGTTTCGTGCTCATGTCCGAGGTTGTCTTATTCGGGGTCTGGCTGGGGTTCGGAGGTCTGGCGCTCGTACTTGCGATCGGAGCGGTTGGTGTCCTGTTTCTGTCATTCGGACGTTCAGGGGCTTTGGACGTGGAGGCTTCCCGAGACATTTCGGAGCGCCTTTCCCAGTAACAGGAGTCGATAGACTGAGACAGTCGTTGTAGTTGCAGTAGGGAGTCGGGTTTTCCTACGCGGGTGATTTCGTCTTTGATCCTATTGGGTAGGCCGTTGTAGTATTGACGACGGAGTGCGGAGTCTCCCCACTGAACGCGAATGGCGAGCCTGTTGAATTCCACCACGTACTTTGTGATGCATTGGTTGTCGCGCATTCGGAGGGCTTCGAGGTTAGCTTCAGCCTCTCCTTCTGGATCGTGGGGGACGAAGTTGGCTTTGAGTTCGGAGACAAATTCCTGATAATCGTAGAGCCAGTAAGGGTCTTCGGAGGAGGAGAGACCGGGTTCGAAGTAGTCCAAGGCAGTGCCAGTTAGGTACAATAGTATATAGGTTACTTTGGCACTGTCAGAATCAAAGGCGTCAGGACAGTCTCAAAAATTCAAGGTGCACTGCACCAGGAACGGTTGTAATTTTTTGGCGTCGGAGCCATCGAAGGGGTCAGGGTCTCGAATCTTGGTCCGAGCTGATGATTTCTTTGAGCCGGACAGATGTTTGGCTAACATGGTGATGGCTTCTGCCAAGTTGGCTTCACCATTAGCGTCGTCCAAGGGTGGCATTCGGGGTTCTAGAAGGGGGTTTGACGGGTGTTCGGATGGTGGATTTGGGGCTGGTGAAGGGCTCGGTGGCGTATGGACGTCGGGTTCTACGACAGGTAAGTTTGGGGTCAGGGATGCGTGGCGTACCGAAGCTTCTGTAAGTGTTTGAATGGCTCTGATTCGTTCGCTGCGTCTCATAGACGATCAGGAGTGTGAGTTTGAATATACTGTTAAGGTCCGAGTTCGTGTCAGGTCCGAGCTGACGTAAGTCGGGCTGAGTTGTGTGTTTGGAGTCGTAAGGACTTGGCTTCAACTTTGATGTTGCGCCCTCCTCGATCGTCAGTCCTTTATTTCGGAGATTCAGAGAAGATAAGTTTTCAGAGTTCAAGAGTGAGTGGGAATACTAAGTCGATATTTGAACTAAGGTATAGTACAGAAGTCTGGAGGTATTTATCCATGCGATCCTTATTGTAACTAATTAGGAATAGTCAAGAGAACAATAGGATGAACGAAGAGAAATATACATTTGGTGTTACAATAAGACTATTGTTCGACGAGAAAGGAAGATGTCCGAGGTCCGAGGTTAACGATGCTGGTCGGATCCAGAGGTAACCATATAGGCTCGGACTTGGTTTGGAGTAGGGTTCTTTCGTAGCGCCCTATGTCGGATGTCTGGGTTGTCAGAGTTATATCGCGGATATAACACTGGTGCTCAATTAAGCACCAATTACTAAACAAAACAAACCACACCTTTGGGCCTTGTCATTGTCTTCTATATTCATAAACTCCAAAGCTCTTGTTATAGTTAAGGAGTCTAGAGATCTTCCCTGCCATCAATTCGAACAGTACAAGACACTTTACCTGCAAGGAGGCTATGTTTGGAAACCATATTCCACCTCTAGTCTTGATTAAAAGTCTGAGGATATATAAGTAGGATATTTGTCACGACCTCATCAAAGACAGTCCCATTTAAATATGAGGACAACATTTCCTTTCCATGAAAAGCCCACTTGTTACACATGTTTGCATCCTCATTCTCAGTAAAGCCCGTTTGTCCATTTACCCTAAAACCTTCACCAATCCTCAGATCTCTGATCGGAAACCATGCCCTCTGACCAGACATTGTGCCTATCATTCACTGGTTGAAACTTCACCTGACCCTTATCTATGAATGCTTTTTGATTCCCATTCCTTTATCTCACCAGTCAGCTCAACTCTGCTTGCCATTTCTCAAAATAGAAGTACATCAAGATCTCTCTCAAGGTCCCATTCAGATCCCACAGCAGCTTGGTCACTAAGTTTGCTCACTCCCTTGTACTTTTGTTCCCTTGTGTTTTTTTGATCAGAGATTCTTTCCCCAATTACATTTCCCCTTGTTCTCGGTTGCTAAGTTTACTGAAATTTGAAATACTTACCAGTATATAATATCTAGGTGAATGTCCTAGGTGAATATAGAAGAAGGGTTATTTAGATGATATATTTGTTCTATATCTATCTAATTTGTTTTTGATTTTATTATGTTTTATTGTAGGCAGCCCTTCACATAATGCCAAGGTTTTGAGTTCGACTAAGTGCCGACCCAGGGAGGTGGCTACAGGAGATGTGCAGGTGTGCAACAATTGCTTGTGAATGATTCTGGTATGATCAGCATGTGATACCAGTGTGAGTCTCATTTGATACATACCAGGGTTTATTCCCAGTGTATCTGGACAACAATTTATGTTGCCCTGATAGAACTAGCCTGATATGGCTTGATGTCATATGTGGTCATGTGATGGTACTTGTGAGTATGCAGGGGGCTGAGTGACTGCCTGACAATGATAGTCTCTATTGAGAAATATGAGTAAACTTATAGGTAGTTTGTAATATACTCAATGATATGTTCCCGTTCAATCCAGGGATGTGAGTGACAACAATGAAGGTAGTAGCCTAATGTAATGACATGAGTGATTCAGACTTTGTCGATTAAGATGATAAACAGTGTTCTTTGAGTGAGAGACTGGTTTGTTATTATATATCTATCTGTCTCTTATAGAGAATTCGAGTCCGGAATATAGTCTCCTGCATAACTACCCTGAGACAGCATCTACATACGGTTAACCCGATATAGGTCACCGTGTCTCCAATCTATTTCTGTCTGCCCTGTTCATGTGATCTAACTCAATGTGAAAATACTCCTTCATGCTTCTTGCAGTGCCCTCAACTTCTGTATTGATATCATACCCTGTTTCTCTGCTGGTAAGTGTACATCACCCGCATATATGTACCCTGTATGTGTCCTTTTCTGCTTCCCAGCCTGTGAGTGGTATACCCCTCTGTCTCTACATGTCCTACAATGTATTTCCACCCCATAGACCCTACTCTGGATGCATCTGATCCCTTTTCACCCCCTGTATCTCTCTCCCTCAGTGGGTGCCTGGCATACAGGCTGCTGTGTCTCAATCTGCCACTTCTACATATGCATACAGTATAGTAGGGGAAAAAACTGTTCACATATTGTGAACACTTTGATTGTGTAGCAAATAATGCAATGATCACATAAGCACAAAATATGATATAATTTGTCATAATAGCCCTGCATCTTAGCTTGAGGTCACTCACCATGATGATTATGTAATTCTCAATATTGGCCAAGATATTAATTATTTAAAATAATCAAACATGTGAACAGTTTTGTCCCCTCTATTTTTTCATCAAAAAATAGTATATACTAGTATGTGGTATAGCCCCCATTTGCCCTCATCACAGCCTGCACCCTTCTAGGCATACTCTCAATTATCTTGTTCCATTCCACCTAAACCCTCTTCCACAACTCATGCACTCCATTAGGGAAGTTTTCATAGTCAGAAAGGCATTTTTTGACAATAGTCCACAGGTGTTCAATGGGATTCAGGTCAGGAGACTGAGCTGTCAACTTCATGACCTCATAACCATGGTCAGAAAACCATTGGGTGACCTTCTTGCATCTGTGCTTGGGGTCATTATCCTGTTGGAAAATAATCTCAGTAGAATCTTTACCATAATACTCCAGGCTAGCTGGAAGATCTTTATTCAAAATCTGTCTGTATAACTCCCCATCTATCCTCCTATCATTTTTGACAGTATATCCAGGTCCTTCCCACAGTATACAACCCCACACCATCACAGAACCTCTACCAAACTTCAGTGTTCCCTTAACCAGCCTATCATTCAAAGGCTCTCCAGCCTTTTTATAGACCCACCTACTTCTATATGACCCCAAGCAATTGATTTTAATCTCATCTGACCAGACAACATGCTTTCAGTCCTCTACAGTCCACTCTAGATGAGCTTCTGAAAACACCCTCCTCACCTTCCTATGCCTTGCACTAAGAAGTGGCTTCTTCTTCTTCACAACTGCCTTCATCCCTGCCTTCTTCAGGTGCCTCCTTACAGTTTTAGAGCCCAAGGGTTGATTAAGAATGTTTTTGAGCACCTAGGGGCCTTGGGTCACATTCTCAATCTTCTCTCTTTCTATGAGATGCATGATATGATGGAGATTAGAGGGGGAAATCTTGGAAGGGAGACCACCAGAGGACTTAGTAATATCAGGACAGTATTTCTTGCAAATCTTGGAGATGAAACCAATAGAGACACCAAGGTAGGAAGAGATATAATGGCCAGAATGACCAGATTTAAGCAGTTGGATGATAGAGTCAACTTTGGCAGCAGAGAGGAACTTCATGGTTGAAAACAAGGGGGTATTTGGTGTTGTTTGGATAGAAACAACCCTTAATTATGATCATGTGTTATCACATGACATGTCACATGATTTTGAGCTCTCTATGTATTATTTTTTGATCAAAAAAATAGAGGGGACAAAACCATTCAAATGTTTGATTATTTTAAATAATTAATATCTTGGCCAATATTGACAATTACATAATCATCCTGGTGAGCAACCTCAAGCTAAGATGCAGGGCTATTATGATAAATTATATCCGATTTTGTGCTTATGTGATCATTGCATTATTTGCTATACAATCAAAGTGTTCACAACATGTGAATAGTTTTGTCCCCTACTGTACTTTTGTATATACTTTTCCAGTCGTTCTAATACTACTTTTGTTTGTTCTGATACTCCCTTATTCCCAAATATATTTTCTAATTACATTCTCTGCATATATGTACTTCTCTATGCTCCCAATTTTATATCTCCTCCTAATTCCTCCCTAATCCCCTATCTCCTCTGTGTCTCATCTCAACATAATATGCATATAAAGGAGAAGTTTGTTGTTCTGATAATGAACTTACAATTCAACCAGTCAACCCTCACTCAGTCTCTGAGCTTCCACCAAAGGGTTTCTATAAATGCTCTACTCTAAAACTCTGTCTGAAGTTAGGGATACAATGAGATTTGGAAGGCAACAGCACATAAGCTGAAGCCAAGCCCTACTCCAAACATCTATGAAGTTTCAACCTCACCAATATATAAACTTAAGAACCTTGCTGCTCACATTCTTAACAATATTAACTATAATTCTTAATATGATTTTTGTAACTATGAAGTGTGTAACTAATATTTGAGCCTCATATATATAGCCATATGTCTGAGGTGGTGTTGATTGAAATTATGTAAGAAAAGGTGGTGAGCAATGGGTGAAATGGTTATATAGCCTAGGATGTATGTAATACCTACAGATGATGTGATAAGTGGTCTCAGTGTATTATACTACACCTGTAGGAAATATCCTGTTGGGTCCAGAAGGCTTATATCCTTAGTGAAAGAAGATTGGCTGAGTAGCTCACCGTCATAGAAGGATACTGAGACTATCAGTTAATTGTGAGAAAATTGAGGGCAGAACTACTTTATTTCATTGTAACTATGTGTTCTTTATACAAATGTTCTGTACTATGAGAAAATAGAATGTACCAGATGTAATGATGGTGTCTGAATGTGGTTGACCCAATGTAGATCACCACCTTACAGTTCTCTCATAGTTCATTCATATTCAAAGTTGTTTATATAGGTCAGTGTACTATATATGAGCACTTCCTTATATGTGATGCATGTTCCTCCTTTAAGTCCTACTCCGCTTGCCAAGTTTCCCTTTTATCTTCCAGCCCTCAGCGGCTGAATATAGGTACCCTGGTATCATTCTGCCATTCCCTATCATATGAGTCCCCTTCTGTATTCATTCTATACCTGTCCTCATCTGTTTCTGTACTTTCCCCTTTATTCTCAATATATCAATTGGCATCATGGCTCTACGACCCCCTGGCTGTGGAAGCTACCTTTATTTGCTTATTTCATGTCACATATATTAGTGAATTGAGCCACATTTTCATCTCTAATTCTTTAATAACTGTATCTCTACTGTCCTATAACCTTTTCCCTTTTTTACCATTGTTTTACCCACATATCTACTCCTTTGTTACCTTTCCTCTCTATCATCCCCTCTCATCTCTCCATCCCTTCCATCTTTCACCACAACACCTAGGTCTTCACCTGATGGTAAGGTGTCTATCACTATACTCTTTGACTCTTTCACCAAATTTCATCAGCTGTTCAGCCAGCTTTTGGTACCCCATGTTG
>QLPI01003092.1:0-10566 GCA_003314275.1 Chroogomphus rutilus | reverse complement strand
AAATTGGGGGGTGTATCAATTGATTCTCCTGGTGGCAACTGATGGTGTGGTCATTGATTTGACTTTGGCTTGACAGATGTCCCTGATATTATACAGGGTGTTTCAGATTGTTCATATGACTTGTGTAGACTGTTTTTTTATTGATAAAATTTGTGTAGTGCTCAGGGATTGAATTATATGTTGTATCAATTGATTGTCCTGGTGATTGATGGTGATTTGATGGTCTTTGGTCATTTTTTTATTTTGGCTTGATAGATATCCCTGGAGTTATTACCAGTGTTCTGAATGGATTATAAGACTTGCATTGACTGTGTTCTCATTGATTGGACTCATTCAATGTTCAGGGATTGAGTTAGGGAGTGTAACAATTGATTTGACTGATAATTGGTCATTTTTTCGATTTTTGGCTTGACAGATAGCCCTGAAACTGTATAGGGTGTTCTAGATTCATTATATGACTTGTATTAACAATTCAGTTCGTCCAAAAGTTCCATATGATAGCTAGAATCGAAATTGGTTGGTGAATGGTTTGATTGACCTGATGAGTGACAGTGTGTACCTCCTGTTTCATCTGATTTTCATTTCTGATTTGACAGATGCACCTGGAGTTATATAGGGTAGTCTAGACGACTTATATTGACTGTTTCTTCATGCAGTAATTTTGTATGGTATCCTGGATCAGAGCAGGGCAAATGAAAGATTCTCCTGGTGGCAACTGATGATGTGGTCATTTATTTGATTTTTGGCTTGACAGATGTCCCTGATATTATACAGGGTGTTTCAGATTGTTTATATGACTTTTATAGACTGTATTTTCGTTGATAAAATTATTTGACTTTGGCTTGACAGATGTCCCTGATATTATACAGGGTGTTTCAGATTGTTCATATGACTTGTGTAGACTGTTTTTTTATTGATAAAATTTGTGTAGTGCTCAGGGATTGAATTATATGTTGTATCAATTGAATGTCCTGGTGATTGATGGTGATTTGATGGTCTTTGGTCATTTTTTTATTTTGGCTAGATATACCTGGAGTTATTACCAGTGTTCTGAATCGATTATAAGACTTGCATTGACTGTGTTCTCATTGATTGGACTCATTTAATGTTCAGGGATTGAATCAGGGAGTGTATCAATTAATTTGACTGATAACTGGTCATTTTTTCGATTTTTGGCTTGACAGATAGCCCTGAAGCTGTATAGGGTGTTCTAGATTCATTATATGACTTGTATTGACCATTCCTTTCGTCCAGAAGTTCCATATGATTCAAAATTGGTTGGTGAATGGTTTGATTGACCTGATGAGTGACAGTGTGTACCTCCTGTTTCATCTGATTTTCATTTCTGACTTGACAGATGTACCTAGAGTTATATAGGGTAGTCTAGACGATTTATATTGACTGTTTCTTCATGCAGTAATTTTGTATGGTATCCTAGATCAGAGCAGGGCAAATGAAAGATTTAATTGCCCTTGTAATTGCTGGTGTTTGATGGATATTATCTTGACAGATGTCCCTGTTATTGATTTCTTAATGGAGATGATTTGTAATTGGTTTGGTTTGTCAGTTAGGAGCATGCCATATGATTCCTGACATTGTGTTCCTGGTTCAAGATGTATTTAAAGAGGGGGGTGTGGGTAGGTTTCACCCATCATTCATGTGTTGTACTCTTATTTATTATCTTTACTTTGCTTGTATTCTTCTATTGCTTGATGTATTCTTTATAGTGTCGCTTTATAGGTCTGTGAGTGTTTTTTCATGAATTCTTGCTTTGTATAGTACTGACATGTCAATTTTTTGTTCTTGTTGTTGTCATATACTTGTTTCTATGATGTTATGATCTTTTTTTATGTATATCTGGCTACTTTCTTTCCTTTCATGTGATGTTATAATTGTTCCTTACATGTGTAGGTTTCTTCTAGAATTTTTTCGAAATTTTTAGCCATATTTCTTATGGGGAGGAGAAGGTATGGATCAGTCATGTTTAGTGTTATTGTTTTGTTGATATGTTTAGTATAGGTTGATTCAGTTATTATATCTCCCAGGGAGATCTCTGTGTGTATGTGTAGGAGTTATTATTACTTAGCAGAGCAGTCTTATTTGATGATATTGAGTTATGTGTAGTGTATAGCGGTATTTGGCTTAGCTTTATGCATATATGTGTAGGTGTATATAGATAGTTATGTGTTAAGTTTTGTAATACTTTCCATGTTTATTGGTAGGGTAGATTTTTTGGTATGGGATAGTATTGATACCATAGATGGAGGGACAGGTTTTTTTTACTTTGAAAATTATTACCAGCCTGATATACTATGATACATGTTAAGCTTTGTTTTCTGACTGATATTAGGAAGAGGCCTTTTAAACTGCTTCATATGAAATCTGAGCTATATACTTTATAAGTATATGATTAAATGGCAAAGAGATCATAGACGGAGGGGAAGATTCTTTTTTCAGGCAGAGATCATTGCTAGTGTATCATTGGGTATATGTTTTTCCATAGCTGGTTTATAATTGACATTAAGAACTAGTCTTTTTAGCTGCTTCTTATGGCATCTGTGCTATTTTCCATGTTGTTTTTGTTGTTTGACTAGTGTGTTTTCAATTGAGAGTTTGGTAGGAAGATTATCAGAATACAATTAGTGATTTTCTCAGTACGTAGGTTGTTGTATATGTATATGTACATGCATATGTGTCCAGGGTATTGTATATAAGGAGAATGTATATTCCCAGAGGTTATACTTTCTTTCTTTGTTTGATAAGGGTTTTATGTCTGTTTTTAGGACTGGTATCCTCCAGTACCATGGAACTGTTTTGTTTATCAAAACGATCTCAGACATCACTCCAATACCTTAGGCAGGGCAGTTCAACAGAATGCCAATCTAAATAGGGATGTTACTTACAAGAAGGATTGGTCATCTTGATCTTGTTCCATTATCCCACATACATGTGAGATGAGTATAGTTACCTCTATTTGTCGTTTGAGGGATACTTGTGTATCGATGTATGGCAAAGTGGTATACTCTTTGTATTTTACTATTTGTTTAAAAGAAATCTAGATTACTTGTATTACTATTTTCACGAAAGGATAGTAGGGGAATTTCTTTATGTGAAGTTTCCTTTATAAGGGGTATTTCTAATATATTCGAAGCTGGAACTCTTTGTTGTATGTAGCTGTGGTTTTTCATTTACTTTTTCGAGATAGCTAGTTTCTTTTCCAAGAGAAACAATGACAGGTTTTGTCTTTGATATGTCGTTTCATCAGAGGTTTTGTTTTTCATAGAAAGGAGTATATTTTTAGACAAGTGGTTGCTGAGAATTTTTGTTGATCTTTCAGATTGATTTATAGATACATGTGTACGTAAGTGTCTGTTTTTTTTCTGATGTTGGAAGGAGAACAAAAGGGGTGTTTTGATATAGTTAGGGCATATGTATTTAGGTTTGGATTGTAGACATACATATTTGTGCAGCGTATTTGTGAGGTGGTTCATTCCCTTGTTGGTAGAATGTTACATAGTTTTCTCCACATCCATAGTATCCATCCAAATCGATTGTTTTTGGTTCTTTTGGTTATTATAGGATGAAGAGTGAATGATACTGTTTCAGGAGGGTATGTGTTTGTCGGTGACTCGAATTCTGCTTCATAGGAAAGCTGGCCGTCTCCTCTGTGTTTCATTTTGATATCATGGAGTTGATATGCATGAAGGGATTCTCCAAAGAAGATGGGGTCTCCTATACGGTATGTATGGTTTGTGTGTGTTTTTTTGAGGTAAATTTTTCTTGGACGTGAGGGAATAGAAAATTGTGCATAGTGTCTTTTAGCTTCTGTTTCATATTCTTTTGTGTCAAATGCATAGAGGGATTCTGTGCTTTGCAACATTGGAGTGGTGGTATGATTCAAGTTGGTATTCGAGTGAAGCGTTGTATTTTTAATACAGTCATGTTTTGATCTTTGGTACACGTGCTCATTTTAATATCTCAGTTTATGCTAGGATGTGAACAAATTGGTAGATCAGATGTACATATGTATTATTATTTTTGTTGGTTTATTCTTTAGAGGTGTTTTTATGGTACTATTCTATTATCAATGGAATATTTCCCATAGAATGTGGTGGAAATGTCTGATTATGTCTCGTATTTTCCTCCACTTATTTGGTTTTGGAGGTTCCTTCCTTTCTTCTTCTAGTATGCCAGAGTCTACTTCAATTCTGGTATTCTCGAAGATGCGAGGGCCTACTATGATTTTGATACTTTCATGTATGGAGGAATTGTTACTGTCATAGCATATGGTATCGCTGTTTTCATTGTGTTCTGCTTCATTGTGATTTAGTAGGTGGTCAGCCATAACTAAGGCGAATGGATGCCTACTGGGATATGACATGGGTTTTGAAGGTGAGTTTTTTGTTATACTTTTCACTGATCTTTTTATGTGTTTTGCCTAACGTTGTTTTGTTGGTTTTTTTTCCTTTTTTTTATTACATCATATGATTACTCCATTAGAATGGTTCCATTGATTTATTAGTATAGAAGGTACAAGAGTGCCTGGTATAGGTGTCATAGTTGGATCTTCTTTTACGTAGGTTGATTGTATTGCTATATTATCATCTGTCAGGTTTTTTTGACAGTTCCGTTTGAAATGGAGGGGTATCTATTATATTGGTTCAGATAGGGGGTCTTCTTTGGTTTTTTACCGACAGGTTATTCGTATAGGCTATTGTAACATTTATTTACATATGACTGTTGTTTTGTTGTTGTAGATAGCTTTGGTTTTGGGGGTGAGGGTTAGTTTGCATTGGTTCAAGGTAATGCCAGACAGGTATGAGAGTACCTAGTTTATCTTGGCATTTGTTGGATCAAAAGTGTCAGTGCAATCACAGATGTAGACTGTCATTCTTTTTAGCATCTTGGTATATTCTTTTTTGTGAAGTCATGTCTTTTTTTCTTTTTTTCGAAGGGCAATGTTTATAGGAGGGTTTATTATATCCTATTCAATTAAGACCCCAGCTTTCCAAATCTTTATCTAATGTTTCTTCTTTGAACTTCATATCCAATGGAGAGGTGGTTTCTCCACGTAGAATCTCAATCCCTTTGTTTTGAAGTTTTGTTTCTATGGATTCAAGTTCCTTTGCTTGATGTTGTCTTATCATATGTTCAAGATTTAGAAATGCTTCTTATCTCTGGAAGTTTCCATGAAGGTAGCCATCATCATTTGTAGGTTCCAAGAGCTTGGAAGGGTGTTTTCCAATATAATTAAGGTGGTGTTTTATGTTATTGGTAAGTTTCTGGATTATATTTTTGATGGTTGGTTCAGTTATGGCTATGTGGATGCAAATGTCAGCTGGGTTATTTGTCGTTGATCTTTATATAGTCTTGAAGTGATTTAACCCAGTCAGTATCTTCTGCTGTTGTAGAGACAAGTGGTTTCATTTTATTCCATGTGTATGTCATTGTAGTATTATATGGAACAAGTTCTATAGTAATGGTATGGGATTTTTATTTTTTGAAAAAAAGCGCTCTGCTAAGATGTTTGGAGGTCCAGGATAGATGACATTTACATATTGTCCAGATTGGATGTGAGGGGGGTCTTTATCATATGATGTGGTAAAGAGGTTTTCGATGATTTCTGTCATGTGGTTCTAAAGTTTAATGTAAGTTATCATTTGTTCAGTTGTTTCTTTTCAGCAATGTTCGGAAAGTTTGTTTTTAGAGAAAACATCATTCTATTTGTACAAAAGGCGGTGCATTTCTCCTATCCTTCCTCTACATGCCCCAGTTACGAAGAGTTTCATGAGTCTGGTAGGTACTAGGACGTTCATAATCAAATCCTGAATGTGGATGAGAGTAAACTGAAATCATCTCTTGTATAACATCATTGTCTGAGACATCAGAGATCAGTGTTTCCTCTTCTTTTGCAGCTATCTCTTCCATGATGTTTGTAATGATGTCAAAAGCATCTTCTCTAAGACAATTACCATGTATCAGTGCATCAAAGTGTGTAGCATCAAGGAATTTTGCTAGGTGGCATCCTATAAGTGTTTGATATTCTTTAATATGATAGATTGCTATTCCTTGTAGTTTTTCAAGATGGGGATGGATGATTGTCCAGTAAAAGAGCCTGTTCCTGTCAATGGCTTCAGAGGTAACAAGCACTGTATTGATTTTGTAGTTTTGAATGGTGTCATGCCAGAATATTTGTCTGGTAGCTGCAATGACTAATTCCTCAATATGCATTATGGTATAGCTTATTGCCTTGCGAAATGGTATAAGTGTGTTACTAACTTGGATGATTTTATCAAGTGGTATTTCACAATTGATAATTCTTTCAGCCAAGACATTGAGCTCAGGTAAAGGGGCATCTACATCCATATTTGCATTCAGGTAAATCCATTTTGGTGTGAGAAGTGACCCTTCATATGGCATTTCTTCAACCTCATTGGTGAGGTCATACCAGTCTTGAGGTGACATATTGTTAGAGCTCATATTGGAGTGTTTCTGTTTTAATAGATTAGATTATATATTATAAGAGTTTTTTTTAATCTAAGAGAATAAGAATGTTCCAGGTTCAATACCCTGGTTAAGTTGTTTGTTTTCGATGATGGAGTGAAAGCATAAAGTATTAAATGGTAGGTTATGGTGATGTAGCACATGTGGGAGCATCTCTAAGCAGGCTAAGGCATCTCTTTCAGTATCATGATTATTGGTCATGATTCCTCCTGTATAGTAACGATAGGCCGTATGTAGATCTCTTGGTATGAGTTTCCAGTAGATTTGGGCAATCAATGGTATGTTTAAATCCCAACCCTTGAAATTTTGGATTTATTCTTAAAAATTCATTGTTCAGAATAGGTATGACAAACTGGTTGATGTTAAATCCAACAATAGTAGCATTTTTCAGATAGTGTTGTATAGTAGTTATGTATCTTCTCAGGGGAGAGTGTTCTTGGTTACTTTGATTGGTTATTCCATGAGTATTTGAGGCTTTAGGTAAGATGTCCTTTGGGGGACTTATTTTCCTTTTCCATTTTTCAATAGTATAAGGTTCTTTGGAGTTTGTGTTAATCATTATAAGACTAATCCGGATTATGTGTGAACTTGGTTCAAGTCCTGTAGCTTTAACATCAATGAATATTGTTTTTCCAAGTGGTTTGAGATCATGCATGTTGGCATAATGCTTGTAGACATTCCAATGAGTATTTGGGAGAGTCAACATGTTTGGTATTCTGCCAGAGGTGTTTTGTATTGTTTCAGTGACTTCAATATTCTCTTCTAATAGATTTGATAGCTTTTCCATAATAGTAGATTTAAAGCTTTCTACTGTAGGTCTGTGACATTTGGGTTGAATTTGGGAGTGTTTCCAGGTTTGTTTCAGAGCTTCAAGGGTTATATGGATAATCCATTGTGGAGGTTCTCCTTGGGATAGGAGGTCCATTATAGGGTTTTCTGTTTATAAGATACATTTGAGTATTCTGTGTTTCTTCTATTATACATGAAATGAAAATATTTTTAGAATCCTTTCTTTTTCCTATCAGAGAGAAATTGTGTGAGCAGTTTTGGGGGTGCTTTGTAGCATATGGTTATTGGTGAAGACATTTTGGTAGGAAGATCAGTAATGTCTTTGATGGCAGCAGAGAATTCATTGAGGGATTGGTGCAGGAACTGGTGTGATATGATTGGATTATAGCATATTTTAAAGAGGAATGGGATTTCTTTACTTTTCTTTACAGGTTTTAAATAATTACTCCTGTATTTCCATTTTACTTGGTAGAGTGACTTGTTGATAAAGTTTAGACTGTAACCTCTTTTTTGTAATCTGATTTTGAAAAGATTGAGTATATTTCTGAATTCTTCTGGGGTAGAGCTTGTTTTAGCATATCTGATACCTTCTCCTTTAATGAAGCCTGATTTGTTGTATATTGTATGATAAGAATGTGCAGGAAGATATAGGTATTGATTCATTGGTTTTTGATATATTTTGGTTTGTATACCTGAAGAGTGTTTATTGTATTCTAAGGTCATATCTAGAAAGTCTATAGAATGTGTGGATATATTATGGGTGAGTTTAATGTCAGGGTCTATATCATTAAGTTCATTAAGGAAGTCATTGACTTCATTGGTATTTTTGGTCTGAAATATTGCTATGATATCATCTATGAATCTTTTATACAAGATCAAGTTCTTTGTTTGCCATTTCTTAACAGTTTGCCTTTCAGTCATATACATGAATATATTAGCATATGGTGGTGCCATAGGGCTTCCCATTGCTGTTCCATTAGTTTGTCTTTTAACTTTGTTGTTGAATATCATATATCCTTTGGTTAGAATAAGATAGAGACCTTGTAGTAGAAAGGAGCGCTTTTGGGGTGTACCCCAATTGTTTTCTTCCAGGAATTGTTGTATAAGTATAGTGCCTCTTTTGATATCAATATTAGGGTAAAGTGCTTCTATATCTGCTGATACTAATATGATGTTTTTACTATGGACAGGGATTTTTTTACACAGTTCATTAGATTGCAGTATATTTAATAGTTCTGTACTGTCTTTGAGGACAAATTCAGTTGTAAGTGTAAGTGGATTCAGTTGTGCTGCAATCCATTCAGAGAGATGAAAGGTCATCCAAGTCATAGAAGGAAGAATGTGTCTTCCTTTGATTGGTTGTTTATGGACTTTAGCTGTGATGTAGAATCTCATAAGTTGCCAGTCATGTTTTTGGATGATCCATTTGACTTCTTCTTCAGATAGTTCAAGTTCATATTTTGTGACAAGATCTTTTACTTCTGTGTATATATTATCCATAGAGGATATCCCTTGATCATTTTGTAGGAAAGTTTCAGTGCAGTCTTCATATTTGTTAAGGTGTGCTTCAACTGCTTGTGTATACCATTCAGTGGTCACAATAGTGTATCCAAGATTTTTATCAGCTAGAATGACAAGTAAGTCTGGGTGCTTCTTTAGGAAGTTTTTTGAATCATGTTTGAGTTTTTTATGCCAGTTGTAATGTGGTTTGTGGTTGACATTGTTTAGCAGTTTATTTCCTAGAATTTCAAGTTGTTTTTCAATTTGGAGATGTGCAAGAGGTGATTTATGTTTAGTTTTGATATACCAGGCAGGAGGTTCATTGGTATCATTATTGTTGTCTCTATGTTTCCAAAGCCATTGGCATTTTGTGGTAAAGTCTTTCATTCCTGCTATGATTTCTTGTTGAGCTGGTTTTGGAGTAGGGATAAATTTGGTTCCAAGTGATAAGCAGTCTATAACAGTTTGTGGGAGGTGACAATTTGTAAGATTGTGAATTTTAGTTGGTGCAATACTGAGTTTCTTATTATGCTTTTGTATTAATCCATTCTTTTTTAGTTTGAGGAAAGTTTCAGTTTTCTTGTGACATTTCTGTGTTCTATTATGAGATCTTCTTCTATGTGGTTTATTTTCTAGAAACTCTGTCCTCTTCCTATTCCCCTCCCCCTTCCTACCCCTCTTGGCATTATCCTTCCTCTGGTGAAAGGGGTGCCCCTGGGAGTCATTGGGTTCATAGGTAAGGGGTATGGATGATATCTGGGATTCTGAGCCTGTGAGGGGAGGAGGGTGAGTGTCTGCTGTAGTGTGAGCCATAGTGTAGCTACTGACAAACATCTGCCCTTGATGCTCGTGTGTTTGAGGTGTGATCTTTCTTTTTAACATCATCTTCTTTTTCTCATTCCCCCATTCTTCCTCTCCCTGTTTGGTACCCTTTTTGACACATTCTGAGAACTGGTTTTCCCAAAGTTCCACCACTTTCTTAGCTTCTTCATTGAAATGATTGGCTAGGGTTTGATTCTTGGTGCATTCACTTTGTAGGGTGGCTTTTAACTCTCTGAATAATGCTACTGATATTGCACCATCAGTAGCAATGAGTGCCTTTGCATCATTGACAGCTTTGGCCTTTTGCTCAATTAGTGAGTCCATGAGCTGTTACTTGCAGGTGGCAACAATTTCTTCCCATTTTTGTTTCAGATTGGGGTCTGCAGTGGATGGCCAGGGAATATCACTGATGGACTTTATAGTATGCCCTTTGGCTTGATTGTCAGTAATTCTTCCAGGTATAGGTTCCTGGATAGAGTTATGAGTATTAGAGAGAATGTAGAATTTCTTTTGAGACTAACTTGGCACCATGCTCTAGTTTTATGCTATATTGCTTCATAATTGGGAAGGCCCATGTAGTAATACTGGGGTTATTGTTTTCTTTGTATGGGGTGACTGAGTTAAATAGATCCAGTGCAGAGGTTTTGGGGACTTCAGTTGTTGTAGACAAGGAGTCAGTATCAATTTCCATATTTGTTTTTGTGTAGGGTGAGGTTATACTGAAAGAAAGAGGATGTGATAAGTGATAGGTAATGATAGATTTCTTTGTTTTTGAAAAAGAGTTGTGGTTTAAAAACATTCCTGTCTTATCCTACACATCACTTTTATTTATTTTTAGTAATGTGTAGTGTCATGGTTAGATAATGGGTGTATCTTTACCAGACTTGATTTTTGCAAGGATGTGATCCATTGCAGCACCTTGGAATTCCTGCCATTGGGTAGGGCTAGGAC
>QLPI01003091.1:0-13793 GCA_003314275.1 Chroogomphus rutilus | reverse complement strand
AGAATTCATACAACATGTTACAATAGCAATACATTTACTATACGAATGTCCATTTCTCAATAGTTACGGGCATCGCTTTCCTCATCGCTGTCGTGGCAAATATCAATCGCCCATCGGCCACTCTTCCTGTGGACCCAGCCACCACATCTGACTTCGAAAATGCATCCCCCATCGACGTGGAACATTTTAGCCCTCGGTCCTCCACCCTGATCCGACTGGGTGCTTAGTGCAGTCCTCTGGCCTTCCCTTTGCCCGATGCTGAACATGGATCTTGCATCGTGATGGAATATGGTATCATTCAGTCTCCTAATTCCTCCAGTGGCTTCTTGCAGTGCGATGCCTCGCAGCTTAGCATTCGTCCGGTTTCCACGCTCCAGCGCCCTTTATCCGGGCCTATCTACTGCTCCCTTCTTTGTCACCCCCATCCCCCTGCCCATCTTCTCAGTGTCCTCCGCATGTCTCCTTTGGTAACATCATCGACATCGCTCACGTACCCTCCGGTGTCAGCGTTACTGCCGTCGGCCTGACCACAGCCTCGGATGACCATCTCGTCGTCTCTTCATCAGGTCAACATGATCAGGACGCCTTGTTGTAGGGCCTTTTCTGCCTTCCTGCAACTCCTCTCTCCTTCCCTCTTCGGCACTTGCAGCATGGTCGACCTCGCCAAGTCACGTCTTAATCCCGAACCATTTGGAACTTGCATCGCTCGAGAGGCATCTCTTGCAACATGCAATGACACTGGTTAGCGGCTCTGCAGCAGCCCTCACAGTCACAGGCCATGTTCATTCTATTCCTCAACTTGCAACCTCGCTTCAACAAGCTTCTGAGGCCACAGTTCATGCCTACATTGAGGAAGAATCAAGTGAGACGGAAGAGGCAGCACAACAGCCCGAAGATGCAAGCACTGCCGGATCTCCTGCGGCCACGTACTCCGAGCACAGCGACCCGCAGCCCAATGGTGACAAACCTTATTCGTCGTTCAAGCCATCATTTCTCTCTCGGCTAGGGCCCCTACCTCCCCATCCTCTTGAGCAATCCCGGCATCACGTAACACCGTCACTTCTCTCTCGGCTGGGGCCCCTACCTCCTCATCATTGTGAGCACCCCAGGCATCACGTCCCACAGCCCGAAGATGCAAGCATTGCCGGATCTCCTGCAGCCACGTACTCCGAGCACAACGACCCGCAGCCTAATGGCGACAAACCCGAATCGTCGCTCAGGCCGTCACTTCTCTCTCGGCTGGGGCCCCTACCTCTTCATCCTTATGAGCAACCCAGCCATCACGGATTGCAGTTCACTGACCCTCAGGCTTCCGGTTCAAACGCTCCCGACAAATCTCGCTCTCGATGGTCACACTCGGACACATCATCATCGACAGGAAACCAGAACAGTGGGTCACCTACGAACTCGAGTACCTGGGTCTATAAGAAGGTAAACGGGCTACTTTCGGACGAGGAAAGCAGGAAAAGGTTTGATGAACTCCTCGAGCGATCGAATCACGGGACCTTTTTTGACCCGGAGCTGTCAGGAAGGAGAATAAAATTAAGGGATCAACCGAAAAAGTCGCAAAAACCCCAGCCGCAGCTACTGCAGTCGCAGGAACCCTAGCCACAGGAGCCCCAGCCGCAACAGTAAATACCGTCAGGGGAAGCTGATTGGGCGAACGCCAAGGCAAACGGCATGGCAAATGGCAAGGCAAAAGGGAAGGGAACGGCCTGGACAAATCGCAAATAATGGTTCAGGTTCCTTCTGGCATTTCCTGCTGTGTCTCGGACACATTTTCTTCTCGTTTTGCTTTTGCTCTTGCTCGTATTATTTGTTTATTTTATTTCCAAGGTCATCTCGTAGGATCTCCCCATCCCTTCGATCATGCATGCGAGATGGACATATTCCCTTCCTCCTTTTTTCTTCTTCTTCTTTGATTATTCTTCTGCATGGGCAGGTTGAGAGGTACCTTCCCCCGGGTTATCTCAATCTGTGGACACAGAGTACCTTACGGGATATCAAGTGAGTACCCCACTGTGTTTATCTACCCTTCAAATGACTGATGAGATTTCTATAAGTTGCGGTCCTCTTGTCACTGACAAAGGAAATGGTCCTCAAGCCGCTCCGTGGACAAGAAGCAAACCCGGCTGCTTGATCACCTGCTCGGTTCCATCCCAGCCTTGGTTTACACCTATGTGTTGGAGGAGGTGTGCAATACTAGACATTTGGTGAGTGTTTAACGATTTTTGGGCTTCTTCACAGCTAATCAATGCTTCAGCTACAGTTCTAGCGTCGTAACGGGCATCATTTCCCTCATCGCTGTCGTGGCATATATCAATTGCCTACTGGCCACTCGTCCTGTGGACCCAGCCACCACATCTGCCGGCGATGTCGGAGATGTACAATACCAGACATTCGGTGAGTGTCCAACCATTTTTTGCCTTCTTCACAGCTAATCAATGCTTCAGCTACAGTTCTGGCGTCGTAACGGGCATCATTTCCCTCATCGCTGTCCTGGCATATATCAATTGCCTACTGGCCACTCGTCTTGTGGACCCAGCCACCACATCTGACGGCGATGTCGGAGATGTACAATACCAGACATTCGGTGAGTGTCCAACGATTTTTTGCCTTCTTCACAGCTAATCAATGCTTCACAGCTATAGTTCCGTCGTCGTTACGTGCATCGTTTCCCTCATAGCTGTCGTGGCAAATAACAAACTCGCCCACCGGCCACTCTTCCTGTGGACCGAGCCACCACATCTGACGGAGAAGATGCATCCCCCATCGACGTGGAACATTTTAGCCCTCGATCCTCCACCCTGATCCGACTGGGTGTCTTCGCTTCAGCGCCCTTTATCCGGGCCTATCTACTGCCCCCCTCATTTGTCACCTCCATCTCCCTTCCCATCTTCTCAGTGTTCCCCACATGTCTCCTTCAGTACAGTAAAGTCATTGACATCGCTCATGTAACCTTCGGTGTCAGCATTACTGTCGTCCGCCTGATTGCAGCCTCTGACGGCCAATTCGTCCTCTCTTCATCAGGTCAACATGGTCAGGACGCTGCTGTTGTAGGACCTTTCCGGCCTGCCTACATTTTCTCTCTCCCTACCTCTTCGGCACCTGCGGCACGGTCGACCTCGCCAAGTCGCACTTTAACCCCGAACCAACTGGAGCTTGCATCACTCGAGAGGCATTTCTCTCGCAAAATGTAATCACACCGGTTAGCGGCTCTGCAACAGCCCTCGCAGTCACAGGCCCTCATCATTCTCTTCCTCAACTTGCAACCTTGCTTCAACAACCTTTTGAGGCCACGGTTCATGCCTAGATTGAGGAAGAATCAAGTGAGACGGAAGAGGCGGCACAACAGCCCGAAGATGCAAACATTGCTGGACCTCCTCCAGCCACATCAATGGTGACAAATGAGGGGGGATAAGTGAGTGAGTTGGAGATTCATGGCTGGGCGTTGTTTGGGAGTGGTGGTCATGGGAGAGTGGAGAAGAAGGCAGATGGGTGGTTAGTGAGGACAAGGGGAGGGAGAGCGACAAGGGAGCGGTTGCGGTTGGGTATTCTGTGTTGGATTCTCTTGTTTTGATTGATTGAGATTGTTGTGTGAGAGGTGGGGTTTTGTGAGGCATGTAACATGATTATATCCAATGTATATAATAGATCAATCATGTGAAGTGCACGAGTCCCATTTGATTCTGGGATATAATGTGTTTGAGTAGTCTGATGTCTCAGTGGAGGTTATTATTATTTGATATACCAATAAAAGTTAAGGAATTAATGTCGAGTTAGGGAAGCCAAGTGCAACAAGGATGCGGTGCTTCCTTTGCGGAGAGGGAGTTGTGGAAAGAATTTTAGGGAAGCAAATGTGAACTGAGGGGCTACAAATTGGAATGAAGCACAGTTGACCGAAATATTACAACAAAAGCAAGAAAAAAAACCGGTTTGCATACCATGTTCAGACCTTTTTAAAATCTAGTTTATTTGCTGTCTTTACAAGTATGCCGAATTCGCTTTTGTGTCACCGGGAAGGTAATACAAAAATGCCAGTTCGGCATTCTTAACCAGTCAAAAGGAATTTATAGGAGAACGGGTGGATCTTCAAATATCAAATATCTCAAACATGAAATAAAGTAATAATTTTTTTTGATTAATCAAACGATCAATTAAACCGGAAACGGGAAAACTCGTCTTTTAGCAAGGGCTTTCTTCTGGTAATCCTGTATAAGTGTATGCCGAATTGGGTTTTGGTGTTATAGTACAAAGACAAACCAGTTTGGAATTTCTGAAAAGACACAGGGGGGACTATAGATAGAGAGGTAAATCGTCTCAAATGTCGAATGGCAAATGTCACCCATCAAACGTCAAAATGTCAGCTTGTGTACCCGCGTCTCCTGTAATACGCTCAGAAGCAAGGTAGACATAAACGAACAAAATGAATCGAAAATACAAAATGGTGAGGTGAACGGGAGATACTGGAATGAATACTGGGTAGATACCATTGAACTGCAAGTACTACCGAAGGCCGATCACGAGAAAAGAAATCGGCGTTCACCCAGTTTTCTTTCTCCTTCCTCCTGCTTCGGGTTCGTTCATACCTTTCTTTTCCCATAATTATTTTTTGTTTCATTTTATCGTTTTGAATTTTTATTTTTATTTTTATGGCCGTTAGATCTGCTACTGTAGTCTATCTCGCTCGCGTGAGAAATCGAAAGCCGGGATGTTCTTGATCTATGTTACATTTCGGAATCAGTGCATGAAAACTTCCGGGTCATTCTGGCTTTAACAGGTAAAAAAGACCCCCTTGTTTTTAGACTATTGGTAAATCATAATAAACACTGGGAATTCCAGCATCGACTTGACCATCTCACATTGCATCCTTGACCAAGTTTCCTTTGAGCGCCGTAACAGATTCCATTAATTTGAGAATACCACTTCTTCCATTTATTAACTGTTTCTTGTAGACATATGAATCCCACCCTACATTGTACCATCGAAACACCCAGCTTATTAGCAGCGTAAGTCCATGTAAACCTGATCAGATGACCTATTCAGTAATCCTCACAATCATCCTCTACACACATCATCCCTCCAAATGATGTGCAACCTCTACTTAACAGGACCAGTGATCCGTGTACTTTAAAGAACCACGCAGCCATCTGGTACATCAAGTGAGTACCCTACTGTGTTTATCGACCCTACAAAACACTGATGTGATTTTAGTGCATGGCATCAGGTCCTGTTTATGTCGTTAGGTTGTAGGTTCAGCGAAGTTCAGCGACATCCAGCGACATCCAGTGTCATTCAGCGACGTTCAGCGAGATTTCAATTTGGAGCGCGCTCCATACTAATTTTTATATGGATGTTATCACCAGGAAATATTTTGTAAGTTTCTTCCTTGTTTATAGTCATACTGATTATTAAAGTCCGGTCAGCGGCTCTGCAGCAGACCTCACCCTGCACCATCAGCAGCTCTGGAGGCTTCGTGTTCACAACCTCTTCCTCGGTTGGCACCCTTAACCCCGTCCTTGTGATGAAGCCAGGTATCACGTCCCACGGCTTCGTGACCCTCATCCTTCCAGTTCGAACTCTCCTGTCCAATATCGCTCTCAGGCTCACAAGAATACTGGCCCCAAGAAGAGCAACACTTGGAAACAATCGAGAGGAGACCGGAACGAGGGGGCACCCGCGAGTGACCACCTGCTTGGTTTCATCTCAGGTTGAGTCTTGCATCAAGTAAAAATGTGACCAAAAGCAGTCATGTGATTAGATGGGTTTGGAGCCGCATATCTTATCGTGGGCTCGGATTTGCTTCCTAAATGAACCAGCCAACATCTCCAACACCAACACCTTTTCTTTGAATGTTTGATTCGTAAGCTCGGATATACTTCCTAAATGAGCCAACTACACAAACCCCTTTCCTTTGAATGTTTGAATCGCCTGCGTCGTTACTATCTTACTTGGACGCTATCGTTGTAGGAGCACTAGTTTTACTGGTGCTCCTGTCACCTTTCAGAAGGTGTATCCCTAAAGGTGTGGTTGTTCATTCCAAGTCCATGGTTTGACATTTTCCGGACTACCTTATGTAGGATTACGCCTGCCACCGGGACCACCGCGAAAGCCAGAGGTAGGGAATATCCTTCATATGCCCACACAGCAGGAATGGGTGACACTCTCACACTGGGCGAAGGAATACGGTATGCCCCGTTTATTTAAACATCTAGTCTCGCCAATGATGCTTCATTTTCTTAGGCGACCACGTCTACTTGAGCGGTTTAGGGAAATCCATCATGGTAATTAACTCGCAGGATATGGTTTACGAACTGTTCGAGAAACAATCATCGATCTATTCTGATCGACCAGAGGCCCCCATGATGAAAGATTTGTACGGGTACCAGAGTCTCGCCGATGTTGCAGATCCTAACTATTGTAGAATGGGCTTTGATTGGATTACAAGCCTTCTTCCCTATGGCGAACAATTTCGTCGACACCGTAAGGTTATGCCTCAGAAATTACATTCTGGCGCCGTCGCAGAATATCAACCCATCCAACTCAGATACACACGGTTCATATTTCACCCTACAAGTCATTAGGGACGGCTTGGGGGACCGGGGTACGCCCGGGATGCATATCCTTATCGTTGATGGGGAACCCTTTCTCGAGCCCTCGTCTGACTTTTCTTCTTGGATCCCTCCTGGATCTCATTTGTTCTCGTCCTCGTCGCTCCTTCTCTGCGCTCTTTGCTCGCACGGAACTTTTCTTCTTCCTCTTTTTTCACACTCATTCTAAGATAACATGATCACAGTCACACTTGCTCGTTTCTCGGTGTGCATTCAATGCATAATTTGCTTACCTTTTCTTTTCTTTTCGTATGAGGGTGCGTTTTACAGTTTTTTTTTTTTTCCCTTTCCTTCTTGTTTATTTAATATTTTGGCGTTTTGCCGTGCGCTTTCATATTTGATGTTTTCCGTTTGCATCCCTACGCTGCTCCTCATCCCGATTTGTGTTTTTCTGCTAGCAATGCTGTGCTTCATTTGCATTTTGCACATACCGGCTCGCTCTCTTTGCATCGGCTCAACCCCCTCCTCCCCCACCTCTTGTATTTCACACACATTCCGTTCGGAACCCGATTAGTTCATGAATTCGCTGTGAATAGAGTCTTTAATGATAATTCAGATGTACCAGTACCAGTTTATAAAGAGTTAACATGATACTGTTACAATAGCCTGGTGGAATGAATTGGGGTTTGAGTTTGGTTGGGTGTCGCTTTACATGTAGCATAATAGCGAAGTGTAGGACAATTTTGGATATGACTTTCCATATACGTTGGATGGACTTTACACTGTGTGCACTTGGAAAATTACACTTCTTTTCAGAATTTGACTTCAGTTCTTATGCATGACCTATAAACTTTCAGCTAGAGTATCAATTGGAATAAGGTCGAGTCGATTTGATTTCTCAGGTGTGTGGTGTTTAGGAATACCTTGCAGAGCTTGAAACGTCAAAGGGTCTGTCAGAATCTTCGAGTGACCGCAAAGCTTGAAAAAAAAATCGAAATTCCTGCCTCGAAGTGAGAGAGAGAATGAAGGGCACCGAACTATGGCTACAGACAGAGGGACAAAGGTCAAAACGTAAATGAGGCTTTGCAGTATATCAACCCAAACAGGGGTTGCGCAATTCAACTACTGTGCTAGGACCCATGCCAGGCACTTAGTATTATAGAAAAAATATCATGGATGAGTTTATTTAGATTGTCACGTACGCTCTGAAAATTTTGATCACAGTCCAGTGGGATATCCATGCAGTAGAGTCGGATTCAATAAAAACGTCACAGACTTGACAACAATCAGACGATGCAAGGAAAATATGACCATCCCGAAGGATGAGAGCCAGGGAAATTTGAAACGAACCCTTTGCTAATCGCGATATAGAATGTATCCGATTATGTACAACCTGTTTTTTTTTTTTTTGGTAAATCAGTAAATAAGTTAAACAATAAGTTAAACAATAACCCGTGGCTGAGAGTTACCATCAATGATGAAGAAGACATGTATGTCATGCATGTATCTCAGTTGCGCAATTTTCCTTGTGATTGAAGAAAATACTGTTTTAGACGGACAGAAAAACTGTGCTCTTGTTACCACCATCACACAGGTTGAATTGGAATAGTGCCAGACTGAGGAATGATGGCAGTCCGAGTCAGAGCATAAGGTCGTAAGATGGCACCTTCCTGAAGAGGCAATGAGAATGACGACAGAGATACGTAATATCGAAAAGGGAATAGTGTTTCGTGAAGATCATGGAGAGTGAGAACGTGTCACCAATCGGACTCCCTTGGATTTGCTTTGAGTTATGAGGTCTATGAATTGTACCTTTGTAATTAAGCTATAACTATACAATAAGAAACCATTGTTTCCCTTATCACTATATAAGGTGACAAGATTAAGAACCCAGAGTTCAGAAGTGGAGATTTTATTAGAATAGTTCTGCCAATTTAGGCAGATATAACAGCAAAATAATTTTCCCTGGTTTTACAATTGATAAAACAATGGCAAAAAGTGATCACAATTTTTACTACAGAATACAAGACTATATACTATACAAAATACAAGTGGAACACAAATTTGAGACAGTATACAGGAGGAATGCCTCATACATGACATTAGTAGGACAAATTATATTTACAGGGATGGGGAAAGAAAATGATAACTGAGAAAGATAATGTACATATATGTGAACTCTGCACTTCAAAAGTGAACATGTTAGATAAGGACTTCTTCTGAATCCCAATCCAAGTCCAAAGTCCTATTTTAAAACTTTGCTTCAACTCTGAGACTAAAAGACAAGAGTCCAGGGGCAAAAGGGAATGCCTAACCTCTACATCCAGACCATGTCGTGCAAACTCCATTGTTCACCAGATGTCGGGCACTGGTAATGCCGATGATGCATGTGCCAAGCGCTATTGCAATAGTGCCGATACACGATGTTGGTGGGAATTGGCCAAGTCCCATAGACCAATCAGAGTGGCTTGGCTTCAATGTATGTACTTGTGCATTGCACCCTACTTTCTGTATGTGCCACTAATTTAGAACAGAGGGGATACCTAGGAGAGTGCCAAGAGTGTTGGCCCAAGTAAAGGACTTCAGACAGGAGAAGGTAGGGCAAGAAGGCATAAACCTGGTTGATATTCAGAGTGAAGAACTATTTACATACAGTAGGGGACAAAACCATTCAAGTGTTTTGAACATTTGTGTTGTACTGTAAATAACGGGAGGATTACACAATCAAAAAATATGATGTAATTATTGGAGATAGCCCTGCTTCTGAACTTGTGGTTACAATCAAGATGATTACATAACTCTCAATATTCATTGAGATATTAATTATTTAAAAAAATGAAGCATTTGAACGGGTTTGTCCCTAACAGTTATTAATGCAATAAATTGTATATACAGGGCTGGAAATCACATGACAAGTCACGTGCCATTGTGTGAACCTTTTTATAGTTTGTTTCTGTCCAAACAAAGCCAAACATCCCTTGTTCAGAACCATGAAGCCTCTCTCTGCTGCTAAAGTTGACTCTATCATTCAATTGCTCAAAACTGGTCATCTAGCTACTATATCTCCTCTTACCTCGGTGTCTCTGTTGGCTCTATCTCTACCATTCGCAGGAAATACTGTCCTGATATACCCAAGGCCACTGGTGGTTGCCTATCTAAGATATCCCCCTCCAACATCCACCATATTGTATCGCTCATGCAAAGAGGGAAGATTGAGAACGTAACCCAGGATACCCAGTGTTGAGCAAACCAACCAATGTCCAAGCTATGATAGTCATGTGATATGTACGAGCGTCTCAGACTCTTGACCAGAGCTGAGACATGCGTATATCTATCTAGATATGATTGTGTTTTTCTTTACTGATTTTACCTAGTCTGTTTGATCTAGGTAGTTATGACCATATATTAGACTCTTGACCAGAACTGAGACTCTGTTTGATCTAGTTGCACTCTCTCAACACCCAGGTGCTAAAAAACATTCTCAATGAACCAGTGACATCCAAGACTGTAAGGAGGAACCTGAAGAAGGCTGGGATGAAGGCAGTTGTAAAGAGAAAGAAGCCACTTCTTAGTGCAAGGTATAGGAAGGCAAGGAGGGAGTTTGCAGAAGCTCATCTGGAGTGGACTCTAGAGGACTGGAAGCATGTTGTCTGGTCAGATAAGACCAAAATCAATTGATTGGGGTCAGATAGAATGAGATGGGTGTACAAAAAGGCTGGAGAGCCTTTGAATGATAGGCTAGTTGAGGGAACACTGAAGTTTGGTGGAGGTTCTGTGATGGTATGGGGTTGTATGTTGTGGGAAGGACCTGGCTATGCTGTCAAAATTGATGGAAGGATGGATGGGGAGTTGTACAGGCAGATTTTGGATGATAAGCTTCAGGCTAGCCTGGAGTATTATGGTAAAGATTCTACTGACATTATTTTTCAACAGGATAATGATCCCAAGCACACGTGCAAGAAGGCCACTGAGTGGTTTTCTGACCATGGCTATGAGGTCATGAAGTGGCCAGCTCAGTCCCCTGACCTAAACCCCATTGAACACCTCTGGACTATTGTCAAAAAGCGCCTTTCTGACTATGAACACCCCCCTAGTAGAGGGCATGAGCTATGGGAGAGGATTGGAGTGGAATGGGAGAAGATAGAGCCAGAGGTGTGTCAGAAGTAATTGAGAGCATGCCTAGAAGGGTGCAGGCAGTGATGAGAGCAAATGGGGGCTTTGCCAAGTACTGATATATACCATTTCTTATTCAAAAAATGTGAGGGACAAAACCATTCAAATGCTTCATTTTTTAAAATAATTAATATCTCAATGAATATTGAGAGTTACATAATCATCTTGATTGTGACCACAAGTTCAGAAGCAGGGCTATCTCCAAAAATTACGTCATATTTTTTGATTATGTAATCCTCCCGTTATTTACAGTACAACACAAATGTTCAAAACACTTGAATGGTTTTGTCCCCTACTGTACATTGCACTACTTATATAGGTTAAGAAGTGAGATGTAGAATCAGGGTGGCATAAGGGATGGAGAACAATAAGGTATGAAGAGCATGTGGAGGTATTGTCCACAATAATCAAGAATAGAATAAGGGAATGTAAATGAGAATAGAACAATGAAATAAGATAATAGAAATGTGGCCAAGAATAGGATAATAGAAAATGACTGAATATAACACAATAGGGTCATGGCCAAGGATAAAACAATAGAGAAATGTCCCGAGGTGAAATGGGCTGAGAAGTAAAGAATAAACGGGGTGGGGATTAATTGATAATGAGTGGGGGAAGAGTGGATGATGTCAGGGGACGACCCTCTCCGAGTCCTGACGACAAGTCCGAGGTCCTATCTCGGACTCCACCTAAACTCCGAGGATGAGAGACCAAAGTCCAAAAGACCACCGATGTCAGAGGACGATCCCTTCTGAGTCCTGATCCAAGTCTGAACCCCTATCTCGGACTCCTCCCAACTCCGAGGCCCTATCTCAGACTCCCCCCAACTCCGAGGCCAGGAGACCCAGGTCCGAGGGACCACTGAGCAGGAGATAGGAATGATATTAGCATGATGACTGGAACCGGGAATAGGCGCCTGTGTTGATTTATAAGCTAGTGCACAGACCACTTACATAAAGGGTATAAAAGAGGTTCACCAGCAGTGGAGATCCTTAGACTTTCCTCTTTGGATTTCCCCTGCTTAGGTGAGAGCCCTACATGTACTTAGGTAGTAGCTATAATTGAACTTCGGATTTCCCCTGCTTAGATCTGAGAAGCCTGTGGGTAGGCTCTGGGTTTGAGTCCCATAGTCAGGCCTAGGAGGACGTCCAGGGCTGGGTGGTGTCCCGCTGGTTCCAGCCTCCGGCAGTCGAGATCAGTTCCAAAGGAGGGTTGCCCTTACAGATGAGGGATAGGAATGAGGAATGTAGTTGATGAATGATGTGCTGAGCTGTTGGGGAATGAGAAATTCTCCACTGGACATGAAGGACCACTGAACTAGGATCAGTATATTGGATTCCAAACCTCCCTTTCTCAGAAAATCACTCAACAAATCAGTCTTGAATTGACTACCAGAAAATATAATAACTTTTAGCTGTGTTATGGCCCATTCTGCCAATAAACCCACATTAATCCCCACAACCACCTGCACCGTTTCCAGGACCTTTCCGACTGCTCAAAGCCTGAATAACCGCTTTCCGAATTCCGTTGTATCAACCTGAGGTTCCGCATTCCCAAACCTCCAAAGATTCCAAAGCTAAGGTTCCGCTCCTTGGATCAACGATGTGCAGGATCATTGCATACCTCACTCCCTTGTTCTTCATTCTGTATTGCCCCTTGTACTCTCTTCCCCCCCTGTCTTTACTCGGCAAAAAGTTAGTACAAAGACTAGATACATGTATATAAGACACCAGTCAACTGGACTATTTGCCAGTATGAATATCGACTTAATTCTGCATTGTAGTTTCCAATTCAGTTCTGGTAAACTTTCCGACTTTCCGAAATTAGGGACAGATGATCGAGGAGGATGCAACACATAAGTTGAAGCCAAGTCCCTGCAACCTTGAACCACTCGAACCACCTAATACCGTGAACAGTCCTAACCCCCCAGCACTTCCCGTCTTTCCACCCCCCTCTGATTCCGACCGTGAACCCATGACCTCTAGTCCCTCCACCTCCGGAGTACAAACCCCTCTCGGAAATCATTTGGAACCTCCAGAAACCCATCCGGAAGCCTCTAGCTAAGCGTCGACATGCAGATTTAACAGTATATTTGTACTCACACTCCTGATTGTCATAAAGAATGAGACCTATCACACGTTCACAAGCCCTACAGACAATCACCCAGGTGTCTGCCCGCTGTGCATCTGTCCCCCGAGAACTGTCCACCCCTGGACCAAGTTTCCAGATGCCTCAGACCCCAGCACACCCTCTGGAACCTTTATCCAACTCCAGATTCTCAGACGCAGACCTACACCCACATTCAAATATGACCAATCCATTCCTCGTAAACCACCCCCCAGCGACTCAACAATTGTCGCCTTCAGAGATGCAATCCAGTTCAGGACCATCCTCAGCAGTGCCATCAACCTCATCGGCACCACCCCCTTTCGCATCTCCCCCCTACATACTACCATCCTTCGCATTCCACCTGTGGCACCACCACTCATTGCACCACCACCTGTTGTACCTCTGCCTGCTGCACCACCCCCTGTCGTCCAGCCCCATGTCGCACCACCTGCCACAGCACCGCCGCCTCCTGCACACCCAGGAGGGGCCCCCACCTTAGGACCCAATTGTTGGGTGCAAACTTGCATCTCACCCCTGAGAGAGCAATCTCAATATATTGAATTATCATATCGATTCCGGTATCATTCTGTGCGCCTTTGAATCCTTTATTTTTCTCAATTTTACTTGTATTTTTACCCTCATTATTGAGGGAGTTATTCGTATTCTACTATGTACGCTACTTACGGGCGCTTGTCCACGCACGACGCGACTAGCGTGGCCAGCTCCCTGGATTTGGAACCGGCAGCCTGGCTCAAACCTTCGATAGGGTCAAGGGCTGGCTGCAAGGTATATGTGGGTGAGACACGACCCGCGCAAGCCTCCCTCCTCAGTTATTGACTATACTGAGGAGGTGAGTTGTATAATATTATGTACAAAGCCTCAGGGCTAATTTCTCTTCTAATTCTTTTGTAAGATAAATTAAATAGGTATATTTTCGAATATACACTCAGTTATTGACTA